>QRFJ01004275.1:27500-130966 GCA_006176705.1 Cocos nucifera | reverse complement strand
CAAAAAACTTTCCTGGTTAACCCAATACATGAAAGCACTAACTGAGCCCATGTACACCCATGTCTCCCATGCTCTCATCCTCTGGATCTAGACCTTATCCATACATGAATTAGCCTCCTTAAGACTTTCAAACCAGACCTTAAGATCCCTAGGATCAACCCAGACCCTAGTCCAAAATAGACCTTCGCGTAACTCTACCCACGCACTGAGCCGACTCAGTCTCGGCACTAAGTCAGCTAAATTCCATTGGGTTGGCTCAGTCTGAAACTGAGCCAGCCTAGTTTTATGCCATGCCAGCAGTTTCGAATGCACTGCTTTCTATTTTGCCTATGCACTGAGACTTAGCCGATCCAGTTTTGGACTAAGCTGGCTAATCTGTAGAAAATCTTCTTGCTGCAGTCTTGATTCCTTGCTTCACTTTATATCCTAGGCCTCCGAAGCACCAACCAAGCCCCTCAAATCTTTGGAGCCAACCCTCTGACTCCTTTCATGGCCTTCCAAGATTTGGGAGCACCATAAATTCTCATAATCTCTACCTTGGTGCTCCCAAGTCTTGGCAAACCTCTCGATAATGACCTCCTACATGATCCCATCATCCCTGCGCACTCGACAGCCCCTTTGCAAACATCACCTCCATCAATTTTCTTCAGCTGTTGTGCACCCTTGAGGCCTTTGGGATGACCGCCTCCATCGCTGAAGATCTGTGCTTGCTTCTTGACATCATGATAAAAATTATAGGATCCCTTCTGCTTAGCAGCTGCATCACTTTCTCTAGATTTTTTTAGAGAACCTACAATATTTCTGCACCAGCACATGCTGTACCACCTGACATGACCTCCTCAGAGCTATGTCTATCCACCTACACGCACCGCACCATCTGGAACTGTCCGTCAATGATGCTCTGAACTCATGCCAAATTTTCTCTCTAATTATGAAGCCACCTTTCTGAAGCTCCACCTATATCCGAAGTCCATCTGATGCCGTAGAAGCTAACTCTATTATTGAGTCCCTCAAGGCCAATCACTCAATACTGCACTGCTGAGCCTACCGCTGTACCTCGAACACTGTCACTGCCTCTTCGAACCCTCCATACTCTGCGGCCCTCTTCAAAGCCATCTCGGATACCTCCGCAATCCACGGGCACCTCCAAAACTCAAGAGCTCATCCAACTCTTTTAAAACTAATGACTGAATCCTAAAAAATTTCATCCTAGTCCTTCTCTTCTATCCCTATTGTTAGATATATATGCCCTAGAAGCCAAAATTGGCTGACACTTATAATACACTTCTAAGGATAAAATTATAATTATGACTATAATAAATAAAATGGATTGTTTTCTATCACATATGTGTATTAAGTGTCTGTGATACATCCTTTGAGTTAATGGTAATGATAATTCATATTTTCAAGAGTTGAAAATTTAAGACATGAATAATCATTATTAACTCATAAAATGCTCCGACCATAGGATCATCATGAGGATGGTGATTGATCCAAAAGTTTGGTGTACAATTACTTCTCTTTAGTAGATGAGTCTTAAGTCTACGGTGTGGAGACATCGGAGCGAGAGTATAGGCACTCGTTAGAGAACGAGGGCACTGAGCGTGACCACCTCGAGTAGTCATTAGGGAGTCTACCTTCTCGTCAATGACTGACTCGATGCTGCAGTAGTGTGTCTGATTCTTTGACCTGAGATGCATCCGCAGTTCACCTTGAGGGTGTTATAGTTTGACTACACCATTACTCGATCTCCTAGCCATATGGAACCCTGAGGTGTATGTTGGCTATAGCATGTTCATTATAGGAATTGGATGGCATCAAGGTGGAATCTATCTACCTCGGTGGTAGAGGAGCAGCCCTATGATGATCATGAGAATCAAGTCCAGAAGTCCATGGCCATGGCAGAGCGAAATAATAGAAAGAGTTTCTATTTAGATTTTCACATCAGACTCGAATCGAATGATACATTATTGACAGAAACTAGGGTTGACGAGTTTACCTTAACCCTAATCTGATTGGGGCTCAAGATAGAAGAACTTAATCACACAGGTAGCTGCACCAAGAGGTTCACATTCAGCTCTGATGGGTTGCCACCATATACTGCTAGGTGTCACTAGTGGATTTTGGGAATAATTAGAATGATTTAGATGATCGATCATTCTAGCTGTTCGAATCAGAAGAGTTTTGATCCATCAAAAGGAGTTTCGATGATGTCGATGATAGAGATCATGACATATCCCATTACCATACAGAACTGAACCTAACTGGGTCACACAAATAAGAATTTGAATCTGGTGATCATCAATTGAACTGGTCTAGTTCAATTGATCTGAAAGAGATTCAATTAGCTTCAAGGAAATCGTGCTAGCACTCGATTGAACCTAACGTTCTTCTTTTACTATCATAAATAAGTTGTCCTGCCTGAGCCAAAGAAGTTTGTGCTCAATCAGAGAACTTCATATGGTTTGACTGGAGGTTATCTAAGTCAGAAAAGGTTATCTTATTTTATAAGACATTACCTGCCATTTTTTGGTCACCTGCCATCTGTCTCTGTTCTTTGACTTTGATCAAAAAGTCTACCTTTGACTGTCAAATGTTGACATTGAACTTTGACTTTTGACCACATGTCACGCACCTATTGGAAAGCTGGTGGGGGCTTGTCCCCCTGCCAAAACCTGACAAGGAGGAGGGTGCATGCCACCCTAGGCGTGTGCCCAAGTTGGAGGCACCTAGGAGTCCTTGTTGGACAAGGACTCCATCTTCTTTTTTGGATTCCAATTAGAGTTTCCTAAGAACCAACTTTGACTGATCTTAAGGCACCTCTAAGGAGAATCTGGGATCTATTCCACCAATAGATTTAGATTGATTTCATAAAGGTTGATTTCTTGGAAGAAGAGGAGTTGGATCACGCTTTCATTTAAATAAGACCTGCGCCAACCCGATTATGATTGGAAGTGATTGAAAGGAATCACAATTCCCCATGCCCAAGGCTACCTCTCCCCTCTTCCTCCATGCCAAACCACCTTCTCCCTCTCCTCTCCACGTCTAAAAGGAGTTTTGGATTTTTGGTTGGTGCAATCCAGATCAAAGAAAGGCGACTGAAAGCTAGAAGGCTGCGCTGCTGCAAAGGACAACTGTTGATCTTCAAAAGAAGTTTTGAAGATCCTCTAGATCATATTCAGATCTAATTTCTGGAGGCATGATAGAAAAGAAGAGGATCTCCAGATCCAGTCTGAGTGGTTTTGACTCAACAATTTGGTGTCTAAGGTAAGTTTGGCACAGACAACCGACTGGTTTTTAATTGGAAGCTACTCGACCTGAATGCGTTCTTGTGCGAGTTAACGGCATATTCCTTCCACCGGTCTCACTTACCTGGCCATATCTGTTGACACAGTTCTGATCTGAGGTGGTCAATAATCCGAGCTGATCCATGCCACTAGGTTAGTCATAATTGTTATGACTAAGCCAAGTCTAGTTTAATGAGACCTGAATCAATTCTCCCTAAGAAAAGGATTAAGTCCGAGGTCTTTCACCATTGTAGACGTGCGGGCCCTTCCCGGGTTGATTGTTTCTCGGCTGGATATAGTGGTCTCAGTTTGACGGAAGACGCAACCATGTCTATTATCTTCCCCGTGCATCTACCTTAGTGAAGGTTATGGGTTCTTCAACCCTCCATCTTTTTACTGATCCCCTAGATCTGCTGGACTTTTCTCATCGAAGTCCTTCAGAAATAGTGCTGATGATGCCGAGAGGCGATCGATCTTTTTATTGTTCCCTCCTCTTTGGTGGTTCTGGCTGTGGCAGTGCCCTCGATCGATCTTCTCTTACTTCAGGCCGACGTCTGAGGAATCGATCCAGTCGGTCTCTCCTGATGAGCTTCTCGATCTCATCTTAGAGCTGAATGCATTCTTCAGTATCGTGACCGTAGTTACAATGGTAGACATAGTATTTGCTAGGATTGTGCTTGCTAGAATGAGTGCGCATCCTTTCAGGCCTCGGCAATTGCTTCTTGATCTTCATCAATACTTGCATTTTTAGAGCATTGAGGGGGATGTAGTTGTGAAACCTTCTGGAGGGAGAACTTCTTCGTGCCCTTCTATCGAAACTTCTTTGATGACTAGCTCGAGGAGAAGTTCGAACTTGCTTGCTTCAGGGGGAGTCCATGAGCGCAGTCGAACTTCATTCGATCCTCCATCAGCTGTGAATTTATTAGACTCATCCGTCTACCGCTCCCTTATGGCTTTCTCATCCTTCAATTTGAAGGTTTCTTCCATTTGGGCATATCCTTCAATCCGAGCTAGCAGATCGATAAAGTTTCTAGGGTACTTCTTCTTTAGGAAGAATAGTAAATCATTCTTCTGAAGGTCATCCTTGAGTGCAGCCATTGCAACAGACTAATCCAGATTCCAGACCTTCAATACAGTAGTATTTAATCGGATGATATAAGCCCGAATAGATTCTCCCTCCTTCTGCTTGATATTCATCAAAAAATCCGAACCATAGTACGGATGTCGACTACTGACGAAGTGAGCTACAAACTGATGGCTCATCTGATCAAAAAAAAATATCATACCCAATTTCAACATTGAGTACCAATTTCTTGCTGCTTTCTTTAAGGTAGATGAAAAAGCTTAGCATAAGATGATGTCTGGTGTGCCATGGAGCAGCATCATGGTCCAAAAGGCCTCCAAGTGATCGACCAGATCAGTGGTTCCATCGTAGCTTTCAAATTAAGAAAGCTTGAAGTTTGGCGGAATGGGCTCTTACATAATCCTCTGAGAAAAAGGAGGGTCAGTGCAAATATTATTACCATATGAGGAGGGAGCATGACGAAGCTCTTCGATTCATCGGCTCATTTTCTGGAGTCTTTGATTTAGGAGATCTTCACAATCGTTAATCTTTAGGATTTTCTGGTGAGACGGAGGCAAAGCCCCCTTGGGTCGAGTCATGATTCGAGTAAGGGCTCTCCACCCTCTGCTTTTTCTTTTTGGAGGTCACTGATTAGCTAGCCCAAGTCGGCCATCCTCCAATCGGATCATGAGACTCCGAAGAAGCCTGCTCCAACTGAATTGGCACCGAAGCCTGATGATGTATGGCCTGCACCACCTCTGTGAGATCGTCAGTAGGTTGAACTATCCTACATCCACCATGGCTGTAGGTAGTGCTTAAGCTACCAGAGCTGAAGCAAGAGTGGATAAATCTGGATGAAATTTGACTACAGAGGTCGTTGATCATCAGATCGAAGCTTTTTTGGAAGATATTTTTTCTGAGAAAAACTCTAGAGAGAAAGAAGAGAGATCGCTGCTGAGCACTCCTTTAAGAATAAGAAAACTTCAGAAATAGAGAAGCCCTTCCTCTAGCACCAATCTTGTTGGTGCAGAATCTGATTGACGTCGGATCGAGGTAGAGTTGAAAAAAAGAGATCACCATCAGTGACCTACAAAATAAAGTTTCATCCAGAGTCGATGGTGGTGGCTCTGATAGGATCCTTCGATGATCAAGTCAGCTCTTCTGATCAATAGAAATGGAGTGCTCAGGCAAGAATTTAGTAAAGTTTTGAAAAGAAGAAGAGAGTTTAGAAAAAATGTATCTAGAGGATCCCTTTTATAGACGGAGTCTGGAGTTGACTGATAGTGACAATCGTAACCGTCCAATCATGGGCCGCTCGGGGCTGCATAGAATTTATTATGGAGAGAGATATCGTCCGTAGTAGACTGATAATGATAGTCGTAACCATCCGATCATAGGTCGCTCGGAGTCATGTAAAATTTATTATGGAGAGAGGTGTCACCCATAATAGATTGATAATGACAGTCGTAACCATCTAATAGTGGGATTGCAGACTGATAATGACAGTCATAACCATCTGGTAGTGGGGTCGTCTATTCGTTGAGATTTAATAGTCGAAGTTCGAAGGAAGTAGGCGTTGGTTGGTGAAAAGCGTTGACATATATCAATTCTAGAGGAGTTCAGACTTCTAAAAAGAATACGGCTAGAGAGGATCATCTGAGAGGAATACTACTTAAAATTTGGAAGTAATCCACTAGGAGAATTTAGATAGAGTTTAACTGAAGGAGAAGTTCGAAAGGAGTTCAACTCCTATAGAAATTCGACTGAAGGAGAAGTTCGGAAGAAGTTCGGCTCCTGGAGGAATCCGACTGAAGGAGAAATCCGAAAAGAGTTCAACTGCAGTAGGAATTAGACTGAAGGAGAAGTCCGGACTAAAAAAAATTTTTGATCGAAGCTGCTAAAGGAGTTCAGACTGAAGGAGAATTATCGATCGAAGCTACTGAAGGAGTTCGGACTGAAGAAAAATTTTCGATCGAAGCTCTTCTATGATTATCAATTATATTAGGCTAAGCATCAGACTGGACTTCGATGGAAGTGAGGTTTATCCCCAATAATGGCATTGACCATGTCTAGTAGGGTTCGGTTCTTATGCTCAGCCACACCATTAAATTAAGGTGAGTATGGAGCTATGACTTCATAAATTATTCCATGATCTTCATAGAATAAAGCAAGCTCATTTAAAGTATACTCACCTCCTCTATCAGACGTTACTATCTTAATCTTTTTCTCTTATTGGTTTTCAGCTTCAGCTTTATAAACTTTAAATTTATTAAGAATTTCATCTTTGGTTTTTAAGAGATATATAGGTGAAATAGAATTTGGAGAAATCATCTATGAAAATCACAAAATATTGATTTTCTCATCTGGTTGGTCTCCTATTTGAGTTACATGCATTACTATGAATAAGTTCTAACTTCTGGATATTTCTAGTTATGATTAATTTAAAAGATTTTCTTAGTTGCTTGGATTGTACATATATTTTATATTTACTATAATCGATTTTGATTTTAAAAATTAAGTTTAAATTTGATATTTTCATTATGGGCCTATGATTTATATATCCTAGCCTACCATGCCATACATCATAAGATTCAGTATTCAACACATGAGATTGATTAGAGAATAAGAAAGAGTTATTACTAATTAAAAAAGATAGTACATTGATTTTCAAAAGATCCTTAGAAATAAAATCTTTTTCAATAAATATTTCTCCTTTAGAGATTACAACTTTATTTGATTCTAATACAACTTTATAACCTAATTGTACTAGCAAAAATCCACTAATTAAATTTTCATGAATCTCGGGAACATGCTGGACATCGTGTAGGTTAGAGTTTTTATAGATATTAGCTTAGCTTGATAGTTCCAACTTTTAGTATGTTGATAGATGTCCCATCTCCTATAGTTATACTTCCTCCACTTGAGTCCTGATAGGAATAATATCAAGTTCTATCAGTACATCATGAATATTAACAGCAGAATCTAGCCACCAATCTAGATTTGAAAAAGTAAAGTTAACAATAGGTACAAAGGTTACTAACCTAAAGATTGAATTTGAAGATCCAACCTCTATCATGTTGACTTGAGATTTGTATTGATTTGGTTGACCCTTCTTGAAGGTGATAATCTTTTCTTTCTTTCTATAATTATATTTTGCGGCAAGATGGTTGTCCCGATCATAGACAAAGCAGAACCTTCCATCATTTTTCTTCCCCTTTTGGTTGATTGGGTTTAGGATTGCCTTTAGAACCTTTACCATTGGATTTAAAGTTTTAAAATTTTAAACTTAGGTTTATAGTTCTGATTTTGAAATTGTCTAGATTGATTATCCTTAGAGTTTTGATTCTTATTTTGAGAATCAATCTCGATTAAATTTATCTTGGTTTGCATTTGATTTTCTTTAGCCTCCTTAAGTCGATGTTGGTCTTCTATTCTAATGGATTGGATAATTGATCTAAGACTTAGGTTCCTTAAGTTCATCTAAGTTCTTGAACAAATTTAGACCAGGAAGGTGGTAACTTATCAATTAGATAAGATACTTGATAGTTTTCATCTAACATAAAACCATCCCTATGAATTTCATAGATAAAGTTTTGAAATTAGTGGATCTGATCATTCATAGAAATATTGTCTATCATTTTATAATTATTAAAGTCTACTACAGTAAACCTTTGAATACCTTGGTTCTCCTTTTAGTCGATCAAAGATAGTCAAGAGGCAATTCAAGGATCTTGTAATAGTGAAAGGCTTGAATTTGCCCTTCAATTTTGTTCCAGCATAGCTTCCAGTATATCCATGACTTCTGGAGCCATTCAGTATGGAGTGATTGTTAGAATACTATATGTAATGAATACCAGATATAGTTTTAAAAAATTAATAAAATTTTAAATAATTAATCTATAAACTTATAGAAGATTGCTAAACCAAAATTCAAAAAATTGAAAGCATGTGCAGCACTGTCCTAAGATGTATTTCCATCTTTCATATAGGAAATACCCAGAAACACTATCCTAAGATATGACTAGTATTCTCCTCCTACGAGCATGACCATGGTGGAGCTTGATGAAGGCTCATTCAGCACCTAGAACAAGAAGAAAATATGGTGGAGAAATAAAAAAATCAGTAAAGAGATTTTTTCCATCCAACACAAGAAAATTAATGAGCCGGTCTGGTCCGGTTCGATTCTATTACATGCGTGCATATTAAAAGTTTTCCTTCAAACCTCCTCAAATGCCTCAAGAGGTAAGCCAAACCCTTTTCTCATATAAATGTCTCAAGAAAACTTTTTCATTTTCAATGTGGAACTAAAAACATCTCAAAAAGTTGAAAACAAGATTTGGAGGAAAATTCTTTAAAAAATTTTGAATTTTTAATTTTCAATTTCCCACCAATAGTGATGACCTCAAGATTAAGGGTGATCTATGTAGAGGTAATGAAATCACTCTATTTGAGTACATGCTGGTGATCCTACATGGTGGTGATCTCAAATCATCCTCATTTTTTAAATTACCATCCAGCATGGTGATTGAAAACCCATCCTTGAGGATGGTTATCTAAAATCACTTTAGTACAGTGATCTTGGATTAAAATATATTAACCAACATATCCCTCGTAAACATGAGAAATACCATGAAAGAGGAAAACTATCCTTTTTTTTTGCCATGAACAACTCTACTGTATTCTCCATGCATGTGGATTTGGTTTTTAGGGCATCATCTCCACGGAGGAGAATGAAACCTTCTATTTTTTGACTATGGTGATTAGGAAGAGGAGAGACTCTCCTATGAGCACTGATCTCTGCCTTGATTAGGAAGAGGAGAGACCATGCAAGAGGAGAAGACTAAAAAAGCTGAGTGACCGAGGAAGAGAGAGAGGAGAAGAAGCATTGTCCCCATTTTTTTGTCATAGATTTTTCTCGATTTTTGCGAGGTATGCTCAAATCTAGACCAGAGAAAGATCTAGCCTTAGGTTTTCTTGTTGTTTTTATTACTTGATTTCTTGATTTCTTTTGTTTCTTATTTTATGTTTGGAAAATAAAGTGAGATTGCTTTTTTTATCTCAAGATAAAAAGGCATCTATGCATGCTTTCCCATTCGATGTCTATCACGACATGATTGCTAAGAGTATTTCCTTCCTTTATTTTTGCTTCGTTTCTTCATCTTTTCTTATGCTATATGGTTTAATGGTCATGCCTTTCTCTTTGCCTTGGGTTCCTTGGTTTGGTTGGGAGGAAGGTGAAGGTGCGTCTTCCATGGAAAAGTACCAGCGAGAGGTCAAATTTTAGGTGAGTGTGGCAGATATGGAAAGTTGGAGTTGGGCAATTTAGCTGGAGAGAGAAGCAAATAGCCAACTATCAGTCAATTCTAAATAAAGAAGGACCTTGAGTAGGTGGAAGACAATTTTTTTTTTTTTTTTTTTTTTTTTTTTTTTGAATGGAAGGGAAGCAACGGAAGCCACCAATGTAGAACCAAAAATATAATGAGAAAAAAAATTTAAAAAAAATTCAAGTCTAAATTTTAAAAATTAATTTAATCAATCAAGTAGTGGAGTCCTTAAGATGCAACTTACAATCCAACAAAAATTAAATTGCTAAATCCTAATAAAAATAAAAATTTTAATAAAATAAGAATAAAAAAAATCTAAATAAATTTTTAAAATAAAATTAGAATTAAAATTCTGAACGATGCTTTTTTTCTGAAATATATGCATAATTCTTGATTCTCATCATTTCCTCCTGACTAGAAAGAACTTGACTCTGACGATAAATTAAAGTAATCTTTTAAGATGTCTGGATCAATATGATATAGCTTTTTTTTTTAAATTTAAATAGCATGTAAATCTGTTATTTGATAAAAAATCGGGCAAAATTTTTCATGAGCAGAAGTTATATTTTTTAGTTATATTTTTGGATAAAACTCATCATCATGGGGAAATGGAAGGCGAGAGGGGCGGAGAAGTGAGGAGGGAAACCCTAGCCGGCTTCGACATTAAGAGGGAGGAAGGTGTTGGTGGTGGTTGTAGTGGTGGTGGTGCAGACTGGTGGCAGCGGGTCGTGTCAAGAATAAGGACTGAAGATGAGTCAGAGCAGCCGCAGCCCTCCAAGAGACCGCAGGATCCGCACTGAACGATCCTCATATCGCGATGCTCCATACAGGAGGACGTTTGCCGAGGTTCCAGTTTACTAGCATGAATTTAATTGCCAATGTGGCAAAGCTGGGTGGCTGGAAACTAGTACATAAGGTAACGTACCTGCTTTGGAAATTCTCTGGAAACTTGAACCTGTTCCTGCTTCATAAGTGGTTCCTTCAAGCGTCTGTAGACCCACACCTGCACCTGCTCCAACATCCGCTCCGCTCTCAATTCTGGCAACAAGAACAGAAGGCGCCTTGATCTGTGCAAGAATTGCAAGCGACCTGGACACTATGCTAGAGAATGCCCAAATGTGGCTGTCTGGAATAATTGTGGCCTACCAGGGCACATAGCGGCAGAATGCACTACAAAGGCCCTCAGTTGGAACTGCAAAGAGCCTGGCCATACAGCAAGCAAGTGCCCGAATGAGGGTATTTGCCATACCTGTGGCAAGGTTGGCCATCTTGAGAGGGACCGTACTGCTCCCCAGCTGCCACCGGGTGATTTAAGGCTCTGTAACAATTGCTACAAGCAAGGACACATTGCTGCTGATTGCACCAACGAGAAGGCCTGCAACAACTGCAGGAAGACGGGGCACCTGGCTCGTGACTGCCAAAATGAGCCTGTGTGCAACCTGTGTAACGTTGCTGGGCATGTGGCCAGGCAATGTCCAAAGGCAGAGGTTATCGGCGAAAGGAGTGGTGGGCTTCGTGGTGGATATCGGGATGTGGTATGCCGGAATTGTAACCAAGTCCGCCACATGAGCAGGGGACTGCATGGGGCCACTGGTAATCTGCCACAACCATGGTGGAAGGGGTCACTGGGCTCCGGGAGGTTCCCGGACCGTGGCCCTCGAAGGCGTTGAATGATTGGTGGCGGCCTCAATGCTTTGGGACTGAATATGATATTAAATTGACGTAGAACCAAAAATTTTTTAAAAAAAAATCAAGTCTGAATTTCAAAGATTAATTTAATCAATCAAGTTTCAAATCTATATTTCTCCGAACTTGCAATCAAATAGGAATCAAATTACCGAATGCTAACAAAAATAAAAATCTTAATAAAATAAAAGTAAAAAAATTTTAAATAAATTCTCAAAATAGAATTAGAATTAGAATTTCTCAACGATATTTTATTTTTGAAATACGTGCATAATCCCATCAGCCACCTATAATTTTTGTTAAACAAGTAGAAAGCCTAAGTTACAAAAGGAGAAGCCAAAAGAAAGAAACAACTGCTATTCACCCACGCTGAGTAGAGAAACACTCTCTCCGCAGAGTGATCCAAGTTGAGAAAACCACCGAAAATATGATGAATAGGCTGCATGCTTATTCAAGGTTGGTGTTCTCGCCGCACACAAGTCACGCAATTGTTCGGCATTACCTACGTGTGATTTAATGGATCATGCATCGGAGTAGTTGTATCAGAACCCAAGAACACTTGTTGTCGTCATGATATGCTAGGGAGAGGGCTAGCTGGTTTTCCTTTTGAACCCAAGCAGGCAGTTTCTGACATCTGAACACCATGAGTGCACGTCTGTTGGATGGTCATTGTTTTTTATTCGTGCAACGGCTAGAAGCTCGTGATCCCCAACAGGTAAAACTTCCAGCAATCTTACTAGGTTAGAAACTGCTTGGTTTGTATTTGCTTTGTTACATGTGGATTTCTAGACTGAAGCTGGCAAACCATTTGAAAGTAGACAGTTCAGACTTGGCTTCAGAATGTCCCAGCCTTGTTTAATCCATCAGATGGATTTTGAGTTGGGGAGATTAGCTAAAGCTGGTCGAACATTAATTGAAGTCTGTTGATGAGTCTAGCATTAAGTCAGAGAAGATATGGTTGCATAGATCTGCCGGTCACCCATGCTTGGTAGAAAGAGGAGGAACTATCTGCCAATATCCAGAACTGCTGTTCACCCATGCTTGGTAGAAAGAAAGAAACAACTGAACCATGTGCTAATATCCAGAACTATGTGCCGTTCCACGATGCCAATTTGAGAGGGAGGCAGCCAGGTGTATTCAGACGTCTGAGAGTGGCTATGTCCTATGAGTCAATTCTTACACCTAGTTTAGCGAACTAGCTTGCTACTCAAGACGAACATGTCCTGGTTAATTGACTCCTGATGATCTAGCTTTCTGTTCATTTCTAGGTCAAGTAGTTGGTCCTGCATTCTCATAGAAGTGCTACGGTTGGGGCCACCTGGATGTCATAATCTGCTTATTAGTTTTTTGCATTTGAATTTTAATTATCTCTTATCTTATTTTGGAAAATTGTGTTTAAGTGTCTATATGTAAATTTAATTGTTTATATAATTATTTGCAGTAATGGCTTGATTTCCAAGGTCAAGGCATGTGCACTTGGTGTCTTATTTTCTTCAATGGAAATGATGAAGTGCATATACTTCATCATGTAGTTGAATACTACTCTCATATTTATGAACCAATCTAATTTGGGATTGTGATGAGAAAGACATTCAATACATAAAATCTATGAATTTAAGTAAGATTGTGTTTGATAGTGACTTAGCCTCTGATGAGAACATACGGATAGATAGAAAAGCTTCATACAAGTTATGTCATTTACTAAAAACATGAGAGACTCAAATCCTCTAAGAACATGGATGTACAAGAAATAATAACCATATGCTTATGTATAATTTCATGATGCAAAGAATAAGGTAATTAAGAGACAAGTCATGATTCGAATGAGACAATAAGTAGAAAATTCCATACTGCTCTCAATTTTGTGCTACATACTCCATTCCATGTTATTAAGGAAATCTGAAGCTATACTAGAAAACTGTATAGATGAGGTGGAAGTGGTGCAAGATATTCTCCATTATTATTTTTAGTTATGTCAATTAAATTATATTACTAAATTAAATAAGTTGTCTTATAAATGTAGAACTATCTTGGAGCACGAGACTTATGTTTAGGTCAATGTAGAGGAGATTGGCAGGTCTAAGAATTAAAGCTGCAAGAGTGAGATTGCTATTAATGTCCTTGGTGTTTGCACTTGAGACATGCAATTCATTTGTGTTTCTTGGGTGAGAGGGATCAGCTACTAATACTCAAGTATTTCGATATTCCATTTTGAGAAGAAATGGCTTAAAGGTGTCTTAAGATAAGTGAAAAAATGATAAATAGAACACCCATATTTTCACACCAAGTGATGCATTACTTATTTTGAAACTAATTCCTGCAATTTATGATAAACAAATTACTACTATTTATGTGATGCTGGATACACTAATACTTAATACTGTTTGAGTGAGTAGAGACGAGGTCAATAACCCACAAGTGCTCATGAGTTCTTTAACATGAAGCACCCTTAGGCTAGGAATGTTACATGAGTGTTTTGGGTTGCTAAACGAGTCATTTTACTCTTTAAAATCTATTGTAGAATCATCAATGCTTGCTGTCTTATTCACAAAATGCCTATTGACTCAATGGACTTAGAGTTTGTTGAGGATGTGACTAGCTCATGAGAGGATGCTTGTGATAGAATAACTTATATAGAGACGAGTGATGTTTGGTCTACTTTTAAGGAGAATTTGGTGAATGTATGTTCGAGCAATGGATGAATAGTCAAAATGCATAGAGTGCTATGTTTAATAAAATTTCTATTTATATCTAACCAATTTTTTTGTCATCATTGTAATTTCATTATCCATTTTGCTATTGTTTTATCTATTATATTTGTTATATAATATTTGAGGATCTACCTATCACTTCTTTTGTTCAATTAAATATGCACAATTACTTTTAACTAATGTGTGCAATATATTATTGGCCGTGTCTAATTTTTAAAATGGAAGAACCGTTTTCTCAAGGAAATGAAAAGGCAAACTCCACTAGTGCAGAAAGGACTACTTACCCCAAAAGAATTTAGGCAAACTGAAGATAAAAGATTGGTTGAGTACCATGTTGAGATAGCAAATGCTAGTGGTTGTAAAGGTGACAATAGCATATTTAGACCAGGATTTTACTAGCACTTGGAGAAAATGATGGAGAGAATTAGTGTGAAGGTGAAATGTTGACTACTGGTGAAATTATCAGCAACGACAGGTCCAAAATTGACTTCTTTTTTCACCCTGCCTCAATAGTTCAAGAGAAGATAATGCACTAAAGCAGCTAGAAGGTGGTGCATATGGACTCTCATTTGACTTTGATCCAATGATGCTACCTAGATCTCAAGGTGTAGTTGGTGGTGGTTTCTTTCATTTTTCTTCCAAGTTTAGTTTTGCCTGGTATCAAATATGGTTCGTTTATTATGGATGTTTGTAGTGAAAAGAATAATTTGAATTTTGGTAGATTTGGTGGAGTTTAGATTTTTATAGCTTTTTAATCATTCGGGTGTTACAATTCTCAGTGTTATCTCATTTTGTTCAAGATGTTGGCTGCATAGATATGGTATGTATGGATAATATCCAATAGAACTAGTACACTAAATTTTATACATTTATTCAAGTTAAAGCTTGTTAAATGGCTTCTCATAGACAGCCCTGGAGCACCTAAATTGACAGGCACCAGAGTACTCCGCAAAATCCTATCCAAAAAACTACAAAAAACTACAAAGAACATGGATCATGTTAAACATTTTTATTAGATCTTTGTCACATATTCTTAAATTACAAGAAATTTAAGAAGTCCAAAAACTTGGTAATTTCTTCATAGTTTGTATGGTTGAGTTTCACGGTGCTAGTTCTAATACATATGCTGCTGACTCCAAATCAATCGACCTTTCTGAGGATTCTTCAAATACTAAATCTATTGCTACACCAAGGCCTCAGGCCACCATCAGCCAGCAGATAAATATGCATGACATAAGCAGTAAGGATAACACAGGAAAATTTATAGACAATGCTGCTGAACCTTCCTCAACTAATAAATGGATTCTAGATGATTTTAGGCCTATGAAAATCGGGAAAGTAAACCTGAAAAGTTGATGAGCAATGATGAAACTAAATATTGGTGAACTGAACAATAGCTTAAATGATATGCCAGACCACCAGGTTGAATATGATCTATGGCCTGCAAGCAAACATGAGCACGCAAAGCAACACCTTTTCTTACCTAGTCTCATGAATGAAATGGAACTTTTCTTGATCCAAGTTTAGATCCAATATGATTAGTTCTAGATCTGAAAATTTTAAACTAGTCTGACCCAGCTCTTAAGATGTTTGCAAATCCATTAATGATCTATCAAGGATAGATGGAGATGACAATTTTAGCCGACCCAGTGGGTACCCAACCTGATCTAATCTAAATGAGATGGATGTTATCCGATTAGATACGGATTTTAGAAAAATATCCAAAACTGATTTGATTAGATATAGGTGATGGCGTGCTCCGCCCGAAACCTAATCTGATATTAATCTTAATCTAAATTTTTTTTCAAAATTTTAATTATTTTATAATATTTTTATATGATAAGTTTCTTATCCGACCGATCCATTCCCATCCGATCCGACCCAACCCATGATGAGTATGGAGATTTTAATTATAGGGGCAGCATGAATGTTGGCCGACCTGTTCCATATTTGACCCATTGCCATCCCATCCCTAAGAATGGATGTAAAGACAAAAATGAAATCAA
The DNA here is from genome assembly GCA_006176705.1 of Cocos nucifera. Taxonomy (NCBI): domain Eukaryota; kingdom Viridiplantae; phylum Streptophyta; class Magnoliopsida; order Arecales; family Arecaceae; genus Cocos; species Cocos nucifera. The sequence continues at coordinate 114,889 of QRFJ01004275.1, read as the reverse complement.
AACCAGCTCGAAAAGCATATTACTTCCATTCTGTCTTAGACCTTGAACAGTTCTTACCACCTAAAAATTTTTGAAAGGGGGCCAAACCATGAAACTAAATGCATTGGGTCATGGTAATCTTAATAGAATAATAAGAACATGTTGTAAATGGTTGATGTTGTGAGGCTTTAACCATATCTCAATTTGTTCAATATTGATGTCATGAAGAGTATCGTTGATAGAACCAAAACATAGTTTAATTTACGGAGATGAGAGCGACTAAAAGTAGTCAATGACAAAATGATAGAGTTATTATAAGAATCAGCATATTTACTTACGTTCTCGATTAATGATAATCGAGAATGCACAAAAAATCTAAAATATGTTAAGGGTAATTTCTGATATGATATAAGTGATTTTGAATTTCCATAGCAAAAAGATTACTTATGGATGTCAAGAGGTCTTTAATCACCAAGGCCTACCAAATGCAGGGATTTTAGACCATTGGAGATCATGTCACTGTAGTATTAGAATCACCGGTAAAGTGCCACAATAACTCCATTTCGGTTATCAAACAACTCCTCTATGCCTTTGGTGGTATATATGGCTAATGATCTTCAGCCCGCATCAACCTAGCTATTCTTGCAATAATATATGTGGTAGCTCATTGGATCTACAAAAAAAATAACTTTCTAGCACGACAAAGGAAGGATTCCTCCATGAAATCTACTCTACCTTCGTAAATCTTTCTTAGCTTACTCTAATATCTACCCATTTTTATAATTTAAACATTTACTATTGTTGCATCTTGCTGATTATCCAACAATTGATATAAGTAAATAATTTAGTCATAGATTTATATGTTACTATCATGCTGCCTTCTGTACCAAGACAAACCTTCCCATAAACTATCAAACTCTCTAAAAATGATACTGGATATAACAGTGTCCAAGTGATTAGATGATGATAACCAAAAAAGAACTCATGTGCCAGTCTCTTACTTCAGAGACATTATAATCATAGATTTACAAGGACCAATATATAGAAATGATCAGAAGACTCCATAGTTTAGATAATTTAAATGAACAAGGGTCCAAGATGTAAATTAATATTGTTACATGAATACATTGGTGAAATAAGAGGAAAAAATTCTCTTGAACTAGTGATTTGGAAAAGGGTGATACAAAGAACTTAGTAAGATTTCGCAAAAATTGCAACTTCATCTGCTGGATTACCAGTTATGAAGCATGTCTTCTGCCCTTGGGGCTGCTCAAACGGAAAGCATCTTATCGTTGCACCTGTCTCTTCTTTCACCTTCAACTCCTCCTTATCACTAAAATTTACAAGGAATTATAGCTTGGTTAGTGTTATAAGACCCTTTTTTTTTCCAATTTCAGTACGGAGAAAGGAAAATTTTGATAACTTCAGTTTCATACCCAGCTGACCACGGACCCCTTGCCCATTTTCCTTGAGCAATTACAGCCTTGAGCTCCTCGTACGAGTTAACATCCACAATGTTACTGTACATACATACCTTTCCAAATCAGCGAAAAGCCAAAACAGGCTGCCTTTAATAAACAACAAACAGGAATGAAGTTAAGAGTCTTCAATTGATTTTCACATTGTTGTAATTGATGCACAGAACCCTTCATTATGTGCACGTGCGCGAAAAAAAGAAAAAAGGATTGCAGACAATATGATGAATTTTCTCTTTTTTTGTCACAACTAATGGATAAATGTCTATTAAATTTTACCCAAAAAAAAAAAAGAATGAACTAAAAGATTAGATGCAACATTCATTTATATAAGCACCTAATATCATTTAGTCTACATATATGATCAACATGTTGTATCACAATGCATTCATCATCCCAGAAGGCGCTAGTTAAAAATTGTTGCACCAGAAGAGATAAACATCAGATGGGTTTTAAAATCGCTGGAAAATAAAAAGTATGACACTTTATTCATCAAATAAGAATGAACAACATACATTTCATAGAGAGAACTGGATTTTCACATGCACCATTCTACTGTTCTTTACCATTGATGGCATACAAGTTACATATAACTTCTGATTCAAGCAAGTCAATGTAAGTAATGGACGTTAGAATATTAAGATTTACCTATCACGGAATGATATAGCCCTCTGCAAAAGCAATGCCTGAATGTCCTCTAACCTGCTCTTCACATGATATTCCAATTTTGAAGGCTCCATGGATATCCCAAAATCCTTACCAGGCTTTCCCGGGATGTCTCTCCTACATACAACCACACTCCTGTTGCCAACATCACGAGGTCCAACTTCTATCCTCAGAGGGACACCCTGCAGAACAACAGTTCATTCTCATGAAATTGATGAAACCAAATGTTAGCAGCTCTCTTGTTATGGGTTTGCCCCAACAAATTTTAGTGAAGGTTGACTTGAATCTTATAAAATTCTAGAAAAGATGGTCTGATGAGGCTGAAATTTTCTTTTGGTTCATAGCTGAGTTCTTGGCATAAGACTAGCATGCATTGAAGCTCAAATTTTCATCTATGGCCCATTGTCACTAGTTTGCTGATGTATCCACTTAACAGGAAGAGTTTCAGTAATGTTTAGAGTCTCATTACCAAGTCATTAGAATCACTGTTCTCACAACTGTAGCAGTATCTTGTTTAGGAGCTTTCGTGACCTTTACAGTTGCTCTTTTTATGTTTTGATTCATGGCCAGAATTTGTTTTAATTCAAGGGTCAAGATTTTTTTTTAAAAACATTGTTAGGGTTTTAACCCTATATAAAGGCTGTAATCTTCTCCTTCGGAGATGATTTTTAAGATGATTTCATTAAAACAAAGAAGAAAGCCAAGGTTTGGTTGTTGTCAGCTCCCCTGGTTTTGTTCTTTCCTCAAATTTCTCTTTTCTTCTACATTCTGCTTTTCTTCCTATTATTCTATCTTATGCTATCTATTTTCTCCAGTTAACAAGTAAGCTCTAACCTGCTTACATTGGATTTATTATCATTTTATTTTGCACAACTTTGATTCCTTAAGATCACTAGAAGCCTTGCCACACATTATTAATCCAACAGAACACTTCAAAAATTTCCTCCCAAAGCCCTACTCTTGTCAAGGAAAAAAGTATTCCCCGTCAAAGTCTGAGTGGGTCGGACCTTACCGGTCCCCAGAAAATATTACTTGGGCTCGAGATACAATCCTGTTTGAGGTGCAGTTAAATCAATTTCCAAGATCAGATCAACACTGAAGGATCTACCTATTTGAATTCAATGAATTCTAAACTTTGATTCAAGCTTGATAACAACGTTGTCGTAGCAACAAATCTTGCCATGATCAGAACTCCAGTCAAATGAACTTTAGCCACTAGGGAGGCTCGGTACTTGATTGATTCCGACCTTAGGTTCGAGATAAGCGACGGTCACTCTGCGATACTGGATTTCAATAGGATCCAACCTTGGATATGACCAAACTCCACTAACTCAGTAATGATAACCTCATTGCAGTTTCAATTAAGTGACAATGCTAGTTCAGCTTTCAAGTTCATCTAAACTCGATGCTTTAATTATAAATCCAGTTTAAGTAGCTGACCCTCAGACTGGCCTTACAACTCATTCCTTCTTACCTCAACTTCTACAAATACAACTTAAGACCAAAATACCAACCTTAAAAATAGCCTAGCTTCTAAGAACAATTGAAGCAATCCTATTCCAATCCAAATCAGAAATCTGATCTACAAGCTCATCATCCTTGGTCCAAAGAATAATCTTCAAGTTCAGTTCATCCAATCCTAGGCTCCGACAGTATAATCTCAAATCAAATGACCTACATTCAAGCTCGAAAGTATCCGACCATTGTCCAGACTTCAACAACTATGCACAGATGGCAACAACCATTAGCCCACTCTCCGTAACAAAATCTAAAGGGCCTAAACAGCCTACTGGCATTCAATTACAGCAGTCACCATCAATCAGTTACGAGTTATATCTATAAATAAGACCCTCCAGATACGTTTGCTCCTCTAAGTGCTCTTTTCATTCTTTAACTCCTGTGTACTCCATTCTTGTTGGTAAAATTTTTGACTTAATCATCGGAGAATCTACGCCGAAGCCACCCACCTTCGGCTAGGACTCTATTTTACAGGTCTCATTAGCGAGATCTCGGACTTCAACTCCAGAAGTCTCCAGCGATAGTCCATTTCAGCACTAACAGGATTGGTGCTAGAAAAAGAGACGATTGAGCCCTTATTCTAAAAGGGGTGCCCGGTCGAGCGATCACCTCCACCATCCAAGCAAAATGCCTTCCAAAAGAGCATCCTCTTGGCAATCTGTCACCACTACCTCCTGACTAACCGATCATCCAACTCCGATACCGTCATCTACACCACTACCATCCTAGCCGGCGACAATAGATATGGACCAATTCAACCTACTAGTACAGCAGGTGAGAAGCCTCACAGAGGCCGTGTAGGCTATGCAGCAAGTTCCAACACCGGCACCAACTAAAAATCCCACTGCAGCACCAAGATATGGAGCAAGGGAGGCTTACTTGAAAAAGCCAACCAGAAAATCTTGGAAAAAGAAAACATAGAGCTGTGAATCCCTATTCTGAGCACGATTCTACTCCCGGAAAGTCGCTGCCTCCATCAAGATCACCGCACTTTGAGATTCACAATCGAGATGATGATCTCGATCAGAGGCTTCAAGAAATGAATAGGTGGATTGAAGAGCTCCGCAACCTAACCCCAGCTCAGAATGATAAGATCTGCATCGACCCACCTTTTACCACCCAGATTATGTAAGAACCTATTCCACCAAACTTCAAACTTGCACAATTTGAAAGTTATGATGGGACCTTGGATTCAATTTGACCACCTAAAAGCCTTCCAAACCATAATGTTACTATATGGTGCATTGGATGCAATTCTGTGCCGAGCTTTTCCATCAACACTAAAGGGCATGGCATAAAGCTGATACTCAAGCCTAAAATTAGATATCATTTACTCCTTTGATCAATGGAGCCATCAGTTCACGGCTCACTTTGTTAGCAGCCGACGTCAGAGGAGAGGATCGGATTCTCTCATTAACATCAAACAGAAAGAGGGAGAATCCATCCAACCCTATGTCAGCCGCTTTAATACTGTAGCCCTAAAGGTCCAAAATTTGGACCAGTCTGTTGCAATGGCCGCTTTGAAAGGCGATCTTTTGAAGAATGATCTCTTCTCATTGGAGAAGTATCTCGGGACTTCGCCGACATATTAGCTCGGGCTGAGGGCTATGCCCGAGCTGAAGAGGCATTTAAATTGCGGGATAATGATGCAACAACGGAACGTCTGGTGGAAGAATCTAGCAAATCCTCTCCTAAAAAATCAAGAGAAAGTCGGCCGCATTCTAGGACACCTAAACACCGACGAACTCGAACCCTAACTCGAGCTCGTTGGCTAAGGAGACCTGATGGAAGAATACGACAAAGCCCCCTCTAAGAAAATTCAATAATTATGCTCCTTTGAATGTTCCAAAAACTCAAGTTTTGATGAAGATTAAGGAACATTTACTAAGGCCAAAGAGAATACGGTCTTATCCAAGCAAGCGCAATCCTAATAAATATTATTTGTACCATCGTGACCACAGTCATGTATTCAACTCCAAGACGAAACTGAGGAGCTAATTCGATAAGATCGGCTGGACCGATTTCTACGAAGTTGGCCCGAAAAAAGAGAAGAATAGCTAAGAGCTCTTCCACAATCAGAGCAACCTCGAAGAGAGGAACCAGAAGGAGACCAACCCCCACTTAGAATCATTAATACCATAGTTGGAGGACAGTGGTAGGAAGGAGCCAGTGGGTCGGCAAAGCTTGTGAAGAGGCGAAAGACTGAAGAACCCATCACTTTTACTGAAGAAGATGCACAAGGGATTCAATTTCCACAAGATGCGGTTGTAATTTTTCTAAATATTGCCAACAATGACATATACCGTGTTCTGATTGATAATGAAAGTTCTACCGATGTCTTGTTTTACGATGCTTTCTCCAAAATGTCTATACTTGACAGTTGTATGGGACCACTAAATTTTCCTTTAGTAGGATTCACTGGCAATACAGTACCAGTTAAAGGGATAATCATCTTACCCATTGTGGTAGATTGGTACCCAAAACAATCCCAAGCTTAGATTGAATTTTTGGTGGTTAAAGCTCTGCCTACAATGATATTCTCGGACGATCTGGACTTGATACACTTTGAGCTATGGTGTCAACATATTATCTAAAGATTAAGTTTCCAACAAAATTTAGGATTGAAGAGATCCGAGGTGATCAAACTCTAGCACGACATTATTATACGATTGCTTTGCAAGGTGGTAAATAATCTGAGATCTGCCCTATGGACGGATTGGATGTCCAAGATGACCTAATTGAAGAACGTGGAGAACCTATTGATGATCTTGTCATGATCTTCTTAAATGATGGGAATAAAGACCATACAATTCAAATTGGTTCAAATTTGGATGGAGTTAAAAGGCGGCTTGTTATTTTTTTACAAAGAAATGCAGATGTTTTCGCTTGAACTCCCGCAGACATACCAAAAATAGATGCGAAGGTGATGGGATACCGTCTAAATGTGGATCATGCACGCCGACCCATAAAACAAAAGAAGTGAAACTTTACACCAGAGCGTCAAAAGACAATTGTAGACGAGATGGACAAACCCTTAAAGCTGAATTCATTTGAGAGGTATCTTATCTAGATTGGGTTACAAGTGTAGTCCTTATTAAGAAAGCAAATGAAAAGTGGCAAATATATATAGATTTTACTGACTTAAACAAGACCTGCCCAAAGGATAGCTATCCTCTATCTCATATTGATCAATTGGTGGATACTACCTCAGGTCATGAGCTCCTCACCTTTATAGATACCTTCTCTGATTATAACCAAATCCGAATGGTACCTAAAGATGATGAGAAAACCGCCTTTCTTACTGATCATGGTCTCTATTATTATAGGATCATGCCATTTGATCTTAAAAATGTAGATGCAACATATCAACACCTGATGAACAAAATTTTCAAAGAGCTGATCGGCCGCAACATGAAAGTTTGTGGATAATATGCTGATCAAAATAGATGCTCGAGTAACCATATTGAAGATTTGGAAGAGACATTTAATACTCTCCAAAAGTATAAAATGAAGTTGAACCCTACAAAATGTGCTTTTGGAGTAACCTCGGAGAAGTTTCTGGAATTCATGGTGTCAAGATATGGCATAGAAGTTAATCCAGAGAAGATCTGGGCAATTCAAGAAATAGGCCATTCTCAAAATAATAAAAAAAGTCCAACACCTGATGGAGAAGGTTGCATCTTTGAACCATTTTATCTCAAGGTCGGCGAAGCGTTGCATACCTTTCTTTCATGTGCTCAAACAACCAAAAAACTTTCAATAAACTTCGGAATATCAACAAGCCTTTGAAGAATTGAAAGGCTACCTCAGTTCACCTCTCCTTCTTGTCAAACCTAAGCCTGGCGACGAATTGTTCTTATATTTGGCAGTATCATCCGTGAACATCGGTGCTATCTTGATCAGAAAGGAGAATAAAGTTCAACAACCGATCTATTACATTAGTCAAGTCTTGAGAGATGCCAAAATAAGGTATAGAAAATTAGAAAAGCTAACTTATGCTTTGTTGATTGCAGCTAAAAAGCCCCAACCTTATTTCCAAGGGCATATAGTGATACTTCTCACAGATCAACCCAAAAAAATAGTTCTTCACCGACCTTACACCTCAGGAAAAATAGCAAAATGGGCAATCGAGCTCACTAAATTTGATATAAAATTCCAACCTCAGCCATCTATTAAAGCTTAAATACTTGCGGATTTCATTGTCAAATGCACTATTCTAGATCCAGCCGAGCTTAAGCAACAGGAAGCAAGTGCTTCTAATCTCCAGCCGAACTCTTTCGAAGAAAAAGTTGACTTTTCTGAAGGTTTTTGGGCTTTATATATTGATGGCTCATCAAATGCCTCTAGAACGGGCACAGGCTTGATTCTCATCAGTCCAGAAGGGGTTATTGCCGAGTATGCGCTATGTTTTGAATTCTATGCCACTAATAATGAAGTTAAATATGAGGCACTAATTGCAGGTCTAAAACTAGCAAAAGAATTGGAGATAGATCATCTAAAGGCTTACAGCGACTCACAATTGGTGGTGGGACATGTCAAGGGAAGTTATGAAGCCCAGAAAGAAAAGATGAAGAAGTATTTAGATAAAATAAAGGACTTAACCTCAGTCTTTATCAGCTTTGATATTCAAAAAGTTCCAACAACAAAGAATTCTAGAGCAGATTTTTTTATCCAAATTAGCTACTTTAGCTCCAAATGACCTGACTAAAGAAGTCTTCTTTGAAGTTCTTCAACAACCAAGTACAGAAGAACCTAGGGCAGTGATGCAAATTGACCATGAGCCTAGCTAAATTGATCCACTGGTTTTATACTTTAAAGATGGCATCCTCCCTAAAGATCCTAAGGAAGCCCGAAAGTTGAGAAACCAAGCATCTCGCTACATTTTATATGAAAATAAGTTGTATAAGAGATCTTATTCCTTGCCGCTTCTTAAGTGTTTTCGACCATCTAAAGCTGATTATGCCCTAAGGAAGATTCACGAAGTATGTGGGAATCACCTTGGAGCAAAGTCGTTATCTTATAAGTTACTTCGGCAAGGATACTATTAGCCAACCATGCAACAAGATGCAGTTGATTATGTTAAAAGATATGATCGATGTCACAAAAATGCTAGCATCCGACGGCAACCAGCATCTTTACTAACACTCTTAAGTGCCCCTTAGCCATTTGTACAATGAGGAATGGATATACTTGGCCATTTTCCATGGCATCTGGATAGCAGAAGTTCCTTCTGGTGGTAGTAGATTATTTTACTAAATGAGTTGAAGCTGAAACACTAGCGAAAATTACTAAAGCTAAAGTGAAAGATTTTGTTTGGAAATCCATAATATGCAGACATTGATCACTGATAATAGATGCCAGTTCACAATAGCAAAATTTGCTGAATTCTATGAAAATTTAAATATTTTCATCATTTGACATCTGTGGCTCACCCTCAAGCAAATGGTGAAGCTAGGGATGTGCAAATGATTCAGTTAATCGAAAACCAAACCAAACCATTAATTATTTTGGTGTTTGGTTCAGTTTTTCTTTTAAAAATTTCGTTTTCGATTTAAAACTGAACAGAAATTTTTTAATCGGTTCGGTCTTCGATTTTTAATCTGATAACTTTGATTAACTGAGAACTGAAATAGGTGACTAATGATAAATATTATATTAGTAGATTATAAACAGCTTGAGGTAAATTGAGCTTTTTTTTTTTAAATGATTTGTTATTGATTTGAATTTAAATAATAATACTAAGTTCAAGTATAATTCTGTTGTTCAAATAATCAAATTATTAAAAAACTTAATAAATCCAAACCAAAATAAAAAGCTTAGCACAGAGAAGTCCATAACCGAATTACCAAACCAAATCGAAATTATTTCGGTTTGGCTTGTTTGGTACTTTGGTTCAGTTTTTGGTTCTATAAAATATAAGTTCAGAACTTCGATTTTTCAAAACTTTGGTTCGGTTTGAACCAAAAAAATCGAATGCACATTCCTAAGCGAAGCTAAGGTGACTAACCAGACATTGCTACAAGAAATAAAGGCAAGAAGTGAACGAGCAAAAGAAACATGGGTAGATAAGCTCTATCATATTTTATGGGCTTATTGAACCATCCAAAGATCACCAACCGGAGAAACTCCATTTGCTCTAACATTTGAAACTGAAATGTCATCCCAGTTGAACTTGGACTTCCTTCGACACGAGTTGAAAACTTTAGTGAATAGAATAATTCACCAGATCTCAAAGCAAATATTGATTTATTGAAGAAAAAACAAAAAAAAGCTCAAGTTCAGATGGCAGCCTACAAGCAAAAGATAGCTCGGTATTACAATTCCAAAGTCAAGAGCAAAACTTTTAGGGTTGGAAACTTTGTGCTATGCCAAGCGGAAGCCTCTCAACCACAGAATCAAAGCAAACTCATCCTGAATTGGGAAGGTCCTTATGAGGTCGAAGAAATTGTTTGACTAGGAACTTATTGCATAAAAGAGCTTGCAGGAGCCACATTACCTTGACCATGGAATTCTAAAAATTTACGAATGTACTATCAATAGCTGCATTTTAATAAAAGATTTCTTATTTTAACACACCTATCTTTTATACAATTGAGTTATAGCAGAAAATGATTAAGCTGAACTTTATTTTTAAACGAAGTTCAAGGCCTTCGGTTCTTAAATAAAAGGTTAACATCATCCTAACGAGGATGAAGGCCTCCGATTCTTAAACAAGAAGTTAAATTCATTCCCAAACAAGAGAAGATTTAAGAAAGATTAGATGAAGGTCATCGTTTCAAAATAAAGTCAATTTTAAACACGAAGTGATGACAAGAAACTCAACAAGCACAAGACCGAGACACGACAAAGGGAGATGATGCCATGAGTTAAAAAGAAGATTATTTTATTAAATAAAGCTGTTACAAAGGTAGGTAAGACCGATTACAAAAGGAAAAAGAAGGAAAACAAAATTTTATGTGAATTTCTAGATACCAGCCTTAGCTATCATCAAGGAGTTCTTCAGATCCCTTAATTGACTTTCATACTTCTCCTTTGCTGCCAAACATTCCTTAAACAAGTTTCCAGCTCTTGTCCTCATCCTCCGACTCTCAGTCTTTTCCGAAGTACAGTAGACTCAGCCTCGGCATCTTTGACACCATTCTTTTGATATTTCATCTGCATTTTGAGTTGAAGCTTGGATTTAATTTTGTCATAAGTTTCGAAAAGATTTATAAGGTTGTTTCTAGTTAAGGTAAGCTCATCTGAATCTCTTTTTGGATCGGCTCTAACATTGTTCGTGAGTTCCTCTTTAAGTCAAGCTATTTCTTCATTCACCATCTGAAGTTGGCATTGGAGATCAGAAATTCTCTTGCTGCAACCTAGCCTATGCTCATCATATTTCTCTTCTATCATACGTAATTGATTCTGAAGGTCGAAAAATCTTCTGGACAAATCACAGTCGTACTCTTCTTGTTTCTAGGACCAGTGTATGCCTTTCTCCAAATGTTGAATCTCCATCTAGGCATTTCTGAGTTCGGCTTTAAGGGAACCAATCTTCGCAGTTAAAGATCAAGACCTTTGGCTAACCAACTTGGAAACTCGCTAAAGTTCTTCAAACATTTGGTACTTCTTTGAAGAGTAATCTCTAAAGGCCTACTTCAAAGCTCGACATAGATGGTTGACTTTGGTAGAAGCTGTCTTATCACTCTTCTATGATGTTTCAAGCTCCTCAACCTTTTTCAGCCTTCTATTAGCCCAGTGCACTTTTTTCTTCAAGATTTTTATTCGGGCTTTAAGAGAAATGCCTTGAGATAAGGAAACAATTGTAGTCCATGATTGAGCTCGGTGACAATATTCACAAACAAAATTTTGTTTCATGAGTATATCATAACACACATGACAAGGTATGAGAAAGTTAAATTTTATTACTTAAATTTTATTACTTGGAAAAAATTTAAGTACATGTAAGAGGGAAAGAAAGGAAAAATACAATCAAAGATGGTCCCCGACCTTAGGTGGGGGGACAGTAGAGGAGCTCAGTTCAACCTTAGTTGATGTTGGCGCCTCGCCAGGTTCCTGAGCATCGACAGAAGGTGGATTGACTGCGGTTGGGCAAGGGTCATCATCGAAAGAATCTTTTGGTTCATCCTCCAAAAAGCTTACATCCAGCTCGCGAAGGAAAAACCTAATTTTTCGGATTAGGTTCGTTCAGATCTGATTGGATCAAGAGAGATATTTCAAAAATTTCTCTTAGATCCATATCAGATCTGAGACTTTTCATATCTGATATTACTGATCTAATAAAAAAAAATAAAATAAAACAAAGGATAAATTAAATCTAATTTAATTTTACCTTGTTGCGAATAATTTGATTACCCTGTGATGATCCTGATGTCTACTTGAGGTTCTGGATCTAGCCACGCAAGTGCCTAGCCTCTACCGATATCCACTCGGATAGGATTTAGAGATCTCCTTTATCACTTCTCCAAAGATCAGATCTGGATCTGATTTTGAAGATCGTCAAAACTCCTTTTGAAGATTGGGTGTCGTCTCTCGCAGCAGTACTGCCTTCTTCCTTTCTCGTCGCCTTTCTCTTGCTTGGATCGCACCAAACTGAAGCCCAAAACCTTTTGGGCGTGGAGAGGAGAGAGAATCAAAGGTAGGCATGGAGAGGGAGGAAATATATGGCGTGGGCAAAGGGCAAAGGATCTAAATCCTAGGCACAGACAAGGTATTTATAGACCCTGCTATGCCATGCAGTGCCACATCATCCCGACCAAGCACGGCTTTTTGTGCAATCAGATTTAAATCCGATTGGTGGGATGACATCATCTGATCCAATCATATTAGAGTCCCTCTGGAACCTCCTTAGGTGGCGCCAAGACCAGTCAAAGATAAATCTTTGGCGCCACCTAGGTAGAATGCATGAAGCAACCTGGAGTCCCATCTGTATGGGAGTCCAAGCGTCATCATTTTTGGGCACACGCCTCCCTAGGCGTGTGCCCCCTCCCTTTCCTCTTTTTAGCAGGAGACAAAGCCCCATCTTCTCTCCTATGGATGCATGACACATGGGCAGATGTCTAAGTGTCAAAGGTCAACGTTTGACCAAAGTCAAAAGACAAGATTTAACAGATGATGAAAAATGGCAAGTGTTGTCTCAAATTTATCTCATAAATTAAGAAAACCCTTTTCTGATCTGGGCAAGCTCCAGTCAGACCAAGTAAAGGTTCCTGAGTGAGCCCAAACACATTTGGCTCAGTCGAGACAACTTTTAATGAATGTTAAAGAAGAACATTAGGCTCAATCGTGTGCTAGCACGATTTTCTTGAACCTAATTGAATCTTATTCAAATCAATTGAACTAGATTAGTCCAATTGATGATATCCAGATTGAAATCCTTGTTTGTGTGACCCAGTTAGGTTCAATTCCGAATGGTAATGAGATATATCACGATCTCTATCATCGACATCATCGAAACACCTTCCGATGGATCAGAATTTTCCTGATTCAGACAACTGGTATGATTGATCATTTAAATCATTCTAATTACTCTCAAAATCCACCAGTGACATCTAGCAGTATATGGTGGCAACCTATCAGAACTGAAAATGAACCTCTCGATGCAGTTACCTGTGTGATTAAGTTCTTCTATCTTGAGCTCCGACTAGATTGAGGTTAAGGTAATCTCGTCAAACCCTAATATCCATCGTATGATTAATTATTCGATCCAAGTCCAATGTGAAAATCTTAATAGAAACACTTTCTATTATTTCACTCTGCCATGGCCATGGACTTGATTCTCATGATCATCATAAGGCTACTCATCTACTGAGGTAGATAGATTTTCTATTGGTGCAATCCAATTCCTACAATGAATATGCTATAGCCAACATACACCTCAAGATTCCAAATGGCTAGGAGATCGAGTCATGGTGTAGTCAAACTATAACACCTTCAAGGTGAACTGCCAATGCACCTCAGGTCAAAGAACCAGACAACTGCAGCTTCGAGCCAGTCATCGACGAGAAGATAGACTTCCTAATGACTGCTCGAGGTGGTCACGCTCGGTGCTCTCGTTCTCTAACGAGTATCTGTACTCTCGCTCTGATGTCTCTACACCGTAGACTCAAAATTCATCTATTATAAAGAAGCGATTGTACACCAATCTTTCGGATCAATCACCATCCTCATGATGATCCTACGGTCAGGAGCATTTTATGAGTTAATAATGAAAATTCATGTCTTAAATTTTCAACTCTTGAAAATAAAAACTATCATTGCCATTAACTCAAGGAATGTATCACAGACACTAAATACACATTATGATAGAAAATAATCCATTTTATTATTTGTAGTCAAAATTATAATTTTGCTCTTAGAAGTGTATAACAAGTGTCAGCCAATTCTGACTTCTAGGACATACATATCTAACAGCTCGAGATGTTGCTTTGGAACTTTTCACTGGCAGGTATCAAAATCGGCATTGTAAGCTTTCCTGACGAACCGGACTTTGATGGTGGTGAATACTTTGGAAGTCTTGAATTCTTCCATGGCCAGTTGCTTAGCCTTCGTCACCCTTTTCTCCCCTTCCCTCTTGACCTCAAAAACTTCAGCCTCTGTTGTCTTCCCCTTTTCCATCTCCGAGGCCAGATCGGTCTCCAGAGCACTCTTTATTTTAGCTGAGGTCCTTTCTGCTTCTTTGAGCACCTCCTAGAGATGCTCAACTTCAGCTTTGAACTTAGAGGCCTCAGCTTTGGCTACTTCGGCTTCTTTTAGAGCTCTGAAAGTCTCGGCCCTATTGTTGTTGGCCGACTCAATGCCAATAGTCAAGTAGTGACCCATCTGTAAATGACAAAGTCAGTCTTGCTATTAAAAAATAATTGAATTTTAAAAAGTAAAGAAAAGATTACCTCAAAGAAGACTGCAAGTGCCCCTTTCTTCTGATCTTGAGGGCTCATTTGGTAGATTTTATCATCCTTGGTTGATAGCATTCATTTCTCTACAAGACTTGAAACCACCCTCCAGCTGTCAAGTGTAGCCTTCTCCCAATTAATATCATCATTGCTTGACTCCCCGATATCCTTCTGTTGCCAAAATTTCTTGGCAACGGCCACTTTCTTCCTCTCTATCTCTCTTTTTCTTCTCAGCAGTGGGTGTTGGAACAATAGTTTCGACTGGTGTGCTTAAAGTTGGTAAGGTTACTCCAACCTACGGAATTGCGGTAGCAGGAGTAGAAACCGCAGAGATCGGCTCAAAAGTTTTGGCTCGTTTGGATCTCTCCCCAGCAAGTATCCTTTCTTTTCTTCGACCAACGCTCCTACAATAACTTGAGTTTTTCAAGAGTCATTTTTGCAAATGTAAACAAACAGAGATTAAACAAAGATAAGAAAATGAAAGAAGTATAAGCTAGAACCTTTTGGGTTAGTAGAACTCAGGCCGAGGTTGAAAAGGGTCTGATCAAATAGCAATTGGGTTAATGGAGGAACTTTATAGTCCCTTAAAATTTTGACAAAGTCAAGATCTCTTCTTTCCAACCCTGGAGCCTTGCGGACAGACTCTCTTAGCCGATCCTAATGTGAAAGTCTCCACTCAATCAACAGGTAAGCAATGAAAAAGAACTCCTTCCAACAATGAACAGAGGAAGGAGCGCCCTTAATCAATCCCTTCTTGCCGAACCGAGGAGATACATACCATCAATCCTTGGTAGTGGGGTGATGTTTAAGCGTGAAGAAAGTTCGAAATAAGAAAATAGTAGTTGGACCTTGGCCAAAAAACAAACTGCCAAAAATCGAACAATGAAACGAAAGGAGTTCGGTACTACGGAGGATAAAAACATATCAAAAAAGCGAAAGAGTTCAATGATGAAATAAGGAATTGATAACCTAAGACCGGCTCATAAAGTCTCTTTGTATAAACCAAGCCGACCTGGAGGAGCACAAATTTTACCGTCCGATCCTGGTAGCTCATGTTCATGCTCGGAGAGAACTGCATATCAAGTTCAGATGAAAGATAGGTCTTCAAAAGAGAGTGGAAGTAATGGTCCCGGGTACGAAGGTCGGATGGCTTTCGTTGGGGGATAAAATAACTCCCGCCGAAGTCCAATAAGAAGTCCGACCTTGATATGATTTCATCTAGAGTCGTAGCAGTCATGACCGAACTTCAACCAGACTGTTCTCCTACTCAAATCCAATTCAAGAAGATCGACTTTCAGACCATGTATGCTGGACAATCTTCTCAGTTGTAACCGTCAGCTCTCTTTCAACAACTGTAGAACCCTCCAAAGGCATGATGAACTTCGTCCAAACGAACTTGAACAGTGAAAGGAGTCCCCGCTCGGTTGATTACGATCTTGGATTTGAGATGGGCAACAAGACCCCAAGTAAAGCCCGACTTTATTTGTCGACCGACCACAGAGACGGTCGAATTCCCTTATGACAAGTGGTAGATCTTACCAAGCTCATATCACAAACTCCTCTCTAGTCGAACTCCATTCCAACTAAACTCCTTATTCTACTTTATGGATAATGGCCGACCTTGAAAGTGGCCGAGCTCCTTCCTCCCCCCTAGTCAATTGCAAATCTAGCTAACTCATGTCACAAACATGATCTAGATGAATTTGAATAGTAAGGGGACCTCATTGACAATATTAATTTGATCTCCAATCCGAAATAAGCAACAGCCATCCTACAAATAGTAAACTTCAGTACTCTACCGGGCTAGCCTTAAGTATTGGCCAAACTCCTTAGAGTAGCTAGAACAGCGTCGCCAAGAAGCTCTAAATCTCAACGCTCATCCATCCCACCCTCCAGTTAATCTCAGATCTCTGTTGCTCCGGCCAAGCTCCTCAAAGCTATCAAAGGCCGCAGGTAAAATCCAACCAATCACAAGTCCACCTTCCATTATTTAGAAGCCGATCTCCAAGTTCGGCCCACCCGACCTTGAGTTCTCCATTCCAGTATAAACCACCTGCTAACAGACAAAAATCTCCAACCTCCTATCCAAACTCCGTCAAATGGATCTCAATCGCTTACAAGTCGCGACAAATGACAACTTACTCCCCGTAACAAACTCTTAGTGGCCAAAACGGCCTACTGACATTCTGTTATGGCTGTCACTATCGTTCTGTTATGAGCTCCAACTATAAAAGAGACCCTCCAGATACTTTTTCTCTCTAAACCCTAAGCTCTCTTCTCTGTTCTAAATTCTTCCGAGTACTCCATTCCTGTTGGCCAAAGAACTAACTTGACCGTCAAAGGATCCTGCCAAAGCCACCCACCTCCGATTTGGACTTCATCTTGTAGGTCTCGTCGGCGGCCTCATCTTCTCCAACTCCAGCGAACTCCGGCGATGAGGTTAACCTCGTCTTAACGAGGATAAAAGCCTCTGATTCTTAAATAGAAGATTAATCTCGTCTTAATGAAGGTAGAGGCCTCCAATTTTTAAACAGGAGAACGAAGAGAGACCCTCTCAATGGCCCTTTCATGCTCCGGCAACCTTATTAGGAATAGAAGGTGGATCTCATTCTAACAAAAAAAATAGCCAACCACGTCAGGAACAGGACCTCATCCTGACGTTGATGAAGACCCCCACGGATTAAAGACCTCCGGTTCTTAAATAGAAGGTAACAGGGAGAGGCCCCCTCAACGGTCCTTTTGTGCTCCGGCAATCTTATTAGGAACAGGTGAATCTCGTCCTAACAAGAAAAATAGCCAACCACGTCAGGAACAGAAAGAACTTGACTTGACATGGTAAAGACCCCGAGGGGTTGAAGGCCTTCGATTCTTAAACAGAAGGTAATAGGAAGAGGCCCACTCAACGATCTTTTGTGCCCCGGCAACCTTGTTAGGAATAGATGGATCTCGTCCTGACAAGGAAGATAGCCAACCATGACAGAAATAGGACCTCATCCTGACGTGGATGGAGATCTCTACGAGGGACCGAAGGCCTCCAATCCTTAAATAGGAGGTTGACCACAAGTATGAAGACTTCCAATTCTCAGACAAAAAAACATTTGTTCCTAAACAAATCCAAAGACTAGTTCATAAACAAGGGGGACAGATATACAAGACGTGGGACGGAAATTATTTCAAGACGACGTCAATATTCGGCACAATAAAAAAACAAGGAGATTAGCAAGCATCGAATCAAGATGGAATACAGAAGGATGATTGAAAGAAATATCACTTCATGAAAATTAAAGTTCATTACATAGGTCTTCAAGACCGATTACAAAAAAAAGAAAAGACAAAAAAGAAAAAAACAAAGTCCTATTCAGAGTCGGACTTCGGACTGGCAGCTCCCGCTAATACAAGAGAGTGCCTCAAATCCTTTACCTTTTCTTCAAGCTCTCTCCTCGTCTCCAAGCTTTTGCCGAACAGTTTCCAACTCTTCTAGCATCTTCTTCTGTTTCTCTCAGCCTTTTTCTTAGAACAGTCGATTCAGCCTCAACGTCTTTCACGGCATCTTGCTGGTAAACTATCTGAATTTTTAATTGTTGCAACTCAATCTTATACCTCTTAAACGCTGCAGACAAGTTCTCCAAAGTGCCCCTCAAGGAGAGAAGCTCATCTGATTCTCTACTTGAACTGGCCCGAGCCCTGTTAGCTAGCTGCTTTTGAAGCTGCATCACCTCGACGTTTGCCTTATGGAGTTTCTTTTTATAATCATCAATATGCTCACATCAACTGATCCGGTAGGAGTTATATGTCCTTTCGGCATCATCCAGTTGCTTTTGAAGGTCAGAGAACTTCAACCAGTCCCAACCGAATTCTGCTTGACTCTGAACCCAAACCGAGCCTTTCTCCAACTGCTCGATCTTCCCTTTCGCTTCATAGAGTTCGGCCTCAAGAGAACAAATCTTGGTCATCAAGGTCTAGGACTTCTCGCCAACGTGCTTTCTGGTTTCCTAAAGCTCTTCATTCAAATGGTTCTTCTTGGCAATATATTTTCTAAAGAATTGCTTGGACATTTACAAAGATGATTAATTTCAATGGTGGCCTCAGCGTTATTTTTTTTGAACTTTTTAAGTTCATCTCCCATTTTTTCCAACTTTCTTTTGAGGTGACGAGCCTCACCCTTCAAATTTTTAATTGGAGCCTTTAGGGGAATACCTTGAGGCAAAGGTTCAACTTCGACTGGAGACTGTGTTCAATACAAAAGAGCATCATGACACAAAGGTATAGTAAAGAAAAGTTCATTTCCATTGCTAAAAATGTTTCGAGTATAGAAAAAAGCTAGAAGAAAAAAGAAAGTACAACTATCAACAACATCCAACCTTTGAAAGAGCAGCGAACGAGCCTGGTGCAGCTTCGACAGTCTCAGGTTCTCGAGCAGGCCCGGAAGAGACGGCAAGAGGCTTGGCATTTAGGAGGTCAACAGCAGCAGTAAAGGGTCCAGCTTCATCGTCAGAAGACTCCCCTCCTAGAAAGCTAAGATCGAGCTAAGGGAACTCAACCACACGTTCCTTTGGTAGAGCTCGAATCCTTTGATGAAAGCTATTTTGGCAAAATCAATCTTTATTCTTCCATCTCTTTGGAGGCCTTAAAGTCGGAAATAGCTTGATCTTTGGTCTCCGAGATCTGCCTCTCCTTCTCAACAATTTCGGCCTCTGCCTTCTTCCTTCTCTCCGCCTCCAGGGCCAGCTCTTCCTTTGCCTCAGCCGAAGCCTGCTCAGCACTTCGGACCGCCTCCTGAAGACTACCGACCTCGGTAGACTTCTTCAAAAGGCGATCAATCTCGGCCCTATGTTCCTCAAGAACCTTCGCCGTCTCAGTCTTCTGAAGGTTGATCGCCTTGATGTTGGCGATCAACTGATGACCCATCTACACAAAATAAAGTTAGTCATGCTACTGGAAGAACGCACCGACAAATCAAAAAAGGACAAAATAGTTACCTCAAGAAAGGTTCCAAGGGTATCCCACGTCTGTTGCTCGAAGTCAATGTGGACGATCCTGTCCACGACTTCCAGTAGGTGCATCTGTCAATCAAGGATTCGACGACCTCCTAGTCGTCGAAAGGCGAGTCAGTATTATCATCATTGAACCTCCTGAAGTTGTTCTTACATCGGGCCTTCTTGGCAAAGTGACTTTTTCCTTTTCCTATCAATCCTTTCTTCCCTCTCAACAGAAGCCACAGGATCTTGAACCTCGGCGGGAGGACTTGAGGCCACCGGAGGTGCCGAAACCTCGAGAGCAGTAGCTTCGGCGGGTGCGACCGAGCTTGGAGCACCAACCCTGGCCTTCTTGGAGGATTCTCCGAGCGCGCTACCCTTCCTCTTGTGAGCCTAGAGTTCTTGGGATAGTCGCTTCAACTCTTCTGGATTCATTTCTGCAACAATAGGAAACTAAAGTTAAAAGAAAAAATGAAAAGAGTAATTAACAAGATTCAGATGCATACCTGCTGGGTTAAAAGGGCTAAGACCGAGATTAAACAGGGTCTGATCTTCTAACTATTTGGACAGAAGAGGACTCGAAAGTTCCTCAATTTATTGGCCTAGTCCAGATCTTCCCTCTCTAACCCAAGAGCTCGGCATATTGAGTCTCTCAGGTGTCCCCAAGGAGGAAGTCCTAACTCTAAAGACGGATAGGAAATAGAAAATTTTTTTTTTCAGTTATGAACAAAAAAATGGGCGCCCTTGAGTAACCCCTTCTTGCCAAACTAGGAGGACAGGTACCACCAGTCCTTAGCGGTGGGATAGTATTTGAAAGTAAAATAGTTGCGGAACAAAAAAATAGTTGGATGAACCTCGACTGAGATGCAAAGGAAAAGAAAGCCTATGATAAATCTAAATGAGTTCGGAGCCATAGAGGCAAAAAAAAATATTTAAAAATCAAAAGAGAGCTACAACAAAATGACGGATCTAGAGTCGGAATTCAGCACAAAGAGCTTCAATGTACAAACAGAAGCGACCTAGAGGAGCGCAACCTCGGCACTCGGCCCGGGAAGTTCCAGTTCGTACTCCGGAGGTAACTCATACTGGATCCTTATCAAGAAAAGGTCCTGGGGATGCAAGAAGGAATGGTCTCAGAAATGAAAGTTGGCCAAGGTGCTACGAGTTCGGTGGCTTTCCTAAGGCTAGGATCTGACGAGCTCGAGCGGGCCGGACTCCTAACCGGTGGATCAAGATGCTTCGAAAGACATTTGGATCAAATCAAGCTTAAAAATCCCCAAAAAATTAGAAGAAAAGGGCCACAAAGTTTTTGAAAGAACCCAGGAAGAACAGTGAACTCCTATGAAGAAACCCAAGGAATAGAAAATAGGAGAAAAGCAAAGAAATGCAAGACAAAGGTCGGGAGACTAACCTAAGTCGGTCGGAGGACTCAAGGAGATGGTCGAGAAAATGGAAGGCGATCGAGAAAGATGTCGACGGCCGGAGTTGCGATGGAAGAAGAACGGGACGCCCGAGGGAGATGAAGGATAGAAGAAGAGCACAAGCAAGAGTAGAAAGTCGGGGATGAGGGAAGTGTTTAAATAACCATAGAAGATCAGGAGATGTTATGATTGCAGATCCTCTCCGCCACCCCTCACCTGCCATATGTCCCACTCATTATGATCATAGGTGACGTCTGGCAAAGCAGTAATGGCATCGTACTTAGAGTACCGTGCTGGAGAAATTTCAAAATAAAAGTATTTTCGAAATTATTTGTCCATTAAGAAGCTTTGGCGCCAGTCATAAAAAGCCAAAACCTTTTACCTTCTGGAGCGGAAAACCAGCAGAGGACTTTGGCAGTCGCAGTTTCGGTACTCCATTTGATCTTCGAACTCAAAAATAGGATAAGTGTTGGGAATAAAATAACTTCTGCCGAAGTCCGATAAGAAGTCCGACCTTGATATGATTTTATCTGGAGTCATAGCAATCGTGACCGAACTTCAATCAGGCTATTCTCCTACTTCAATCCAATCCAAAGGGATCGACCTTCAGACCACGTATATTGGATGATCTTCTCAATTGTAACCTTCAGCTCTCTTTCAACGACTGCAAAATGCTTCAAAGGCATGATGAACTTCGTCCAAACGAACTTGAACAATAGGAGTCCCTGCTCGGTTGATTACGATCTCGGATTTGAGATAGGCAGTAGGACCCCAAGTAGAGCCCGACTTTGTCAGCCGATCTCGAAGATGGCCAAATTTTCTTGTAGCAAGTGGTAGATCTCACCAAGCTCATATCACGAACTCCATTCCAACCGAACTCCTTTAGTCAAACTCTATTCCAACTGAACTTCTTATTCTACTTTGTGGATACTGGTCGACCTTGAAAGTAGCCGAGCTCCTTCCCCCAAGACAATTGCAAATCTAGCTAACTCATGTCACAAACATGATCTAGATGAATTTGAATAGTAAGGGGACCTCACTAACAATAACAGTTCGATCTCCAATCCAAAATAAGCAACAGCCATCCTACAAATAGTGAACTTCAGTACTCGACCGCACTAGCCTTAAGTAATGGCCGCACTCCTTAGAGTAACTAGAACAGCATTGCCAAGAAGCTCTAAATCTCAGCGCTCATCCGTCCCAACCCCAGTCAATCTCAGATCTCTATTACTAAGGCCAAACTCCTCAACTGTCAAAGGCAGCGCTAGCAGAATCCAACCAACCACGAGTCCACCCTCCATTATTTAGAAGCTGATCTCCAAGTTTGGCCCACCCGATCTCAAATTCTCCATTTCAGTATAAACCACCTGCTAACAGACAGAAATCTCCAATCTCCTATCCGAACTCCAAATGGATCTCAACCGCTTATAAATCGCAACAAATGACAATCCACTCCCCGTAACAAACGCTTAGTGGCCAAAACAGCCTACTGACATTCTATTATGGCTGTCACTATCGTTTTGTTACGAGCTCCGCCTATAAAAGGGATCCTCCAGATACATTTTTCTCTCTAAGCCCTAAGCTCTCTTCTCTACTCCAAATTCTCCTGAGTACTTCATTCTTGCTGGCTAGAGAACTAACTTGACCGTCGGAGGATCCTATCGGAGCCACCCACATCCGATTTGGACTTCATCTTGCAGGTCTCGTTGGCGGCCTCATCTCCTCCAGCTCCAGCGAACTCCGACGTCAGCATTGTTTTCTGCACCAACAAGTCTCATCTCTAGGTTTGGGATAAACTTCGGATCTAGATTTTGAGGGGTTCAGATCGGAAGGGTTCTCAGAAGAAGATCAAGAGTATTCAGAATCATGGAAAGCATGTTGGATCAAAAAAATCAAACAAAATCAACCAAAAATCAAATAAAAATTAAAAAAAATCTTGAAAATCAGAGGAAAAGCAGTTGGACTCAAAAATCCTAAAAAGAAGAAAATAAATACCAAAACAAAAAAGAGAGGTCGGAACACTAACCTAAAGATGCGGAAAGCTCGATGAGACGGTCGGAATCGTAGATGATGAACGGAAAGAGGATGATCGAGGTCGAAAAATCATGGAAGGACGAGAGTAATCGAAGTCGGAGAAGGCGACGACAGAAGAATTGGAGAAGAAAGAACTCAAAATGAGAAAGAAAAAGGAAAAGGAAATTTAATAGCTGATAGTGCTCTAAACTGTCATGATTACGAATCGTCATTGCTTAATCCCAGCTTGCCGCATGTCCAATCCATTATTGCAGTTGCAGATGTCAGGCAGTGTAGTTATTGCACCGTACGATCGAGCTCCGCATTAAAAAAAAAATTCAAAATCCGAGATCATCTTAGATCATTTCATAATAATGAATTATCCAAGGAATGTCGCATCTCGAAGGCAGAAAAGCAGAATTGGACTTCAGTAATCGCAAATGATAGAACTTTTTTTGTCCAAACTTCGAACTTGGGAGTATAGGGACAAGTGTTAGGAAAAAAATTCCCCATCAAAGTCCAAGTGGGTCAGGCCTTATCGGTCCCCAAAAAATGTTACTCGGGCTCAAGATACAATCATGTCCAAGGTGCAATCAAATCAGTTTTCAAGATCAATTCAACACTGAAGGATCTGCCCCTTCGAATTCAATGAATTCTAATCTTTGATTCAAGCTTGATAACAACATCGTCATAGCAACAGATCTTGCCATGACCTGACCTCCAGTCAAATAAACGTTAGTCACTATGGAGGCTCGGTACTTGATTGATTCCGACCTTGGGTTCGGGAGAAGCAATGGTCACTCTACAACACTAGATTTCAAAAAAATCCGACCTTAGATATGGCCGAACTCTACTAGCTCAGTAATGATAACCTCGTTGCAGTTTCAATTAAATGACAGTGCTAGTTCAGCTTTCAAGTTCGTCTAAACTCAATGCTCTAATTATAAATCCAGTGTAAGTAGCTGACCCTCAAGCTGGCCTTCCGACTCGTTCCTTCCGACCTATACTTCTATAATACAACTTCAGACCAAAATACCAACCTTCATTAGGAGCCGACCATAAAAATAATTGAGCTTCTAAGAACAATTGAAGCGATCCTATTCCAGTCCAAATCAGAAATCTGATCTACAAGCTCATCACCCCTAATCCAAAAGAATAATCTTCAAGTTTAGTACATCCAATCCTAAACTCCGATAGTATAATCTCAGATCAAATGACCTACAGTCAAACTCAGAAGGATCCAACCATTGTCCAAACTTCAACAACCACCCACAAATGGCAACAACCATCAGCCCACTCTCCGTAACAAAATCTAAACGGCCTAAACAGCCTACTGGCATCAGTTACAGCAGTCACCATCAATCAATTATGGGTTCTATCTATAAATAAGACCCTCTAGATACGTTTTCTTCTTTAAGTGCTCTTTTAACTCTCTAACTTCTGTGTACTACATTCTTGTTGGTGAAGTTTTAGACTTGATCGTCGGAGGGTCCACGCCGAAGCCACCCACCCACAGCCAGACTCTGTTTTGCAGGTCTGATTGGCATGATCCCGAACTTCAACTCCCACAATCTTCGATGACGGTCCATCTTCAGCACTAACACCTTTCACTTCAAGGTTCAAGATCACATAAGCAGCTCTAGCCCCTACTATTCAACTCCCACATCATAACCATTACAGCATCACTTGATGATACTAGAAAATAGGAAAACTAGAACATTATAAGATTACAGAAAACAACTACTCAGGAGAGTCTAGTGATTGAATCTTGCTTCCCTTCCCGTCACAAACCTAGCTTTCACATATGGCAACTATATGACAATAGGGTCAAGGTGCCAACTAAATTGCAAGTAGTGTAGTTTAGTGCATGAACCAGAGACTTGGGATCAAGTCCTACCTTTATTAGGGATTAGAGGTCATTGGGGCAATCACACCTTTCGCTTAGCCCATTAACAAATAACAACAACAAGACATGCACCCAATTAATTTTCATTAAATCTCCAAAAAAATGCAAAATAGCCCATCCAAACTGAAGCTTAACTCCATTGATCATGATCTGCAATACTATGTTCTTAGAGAAATGAGTTTTTTTGCATATCGCATCTAGAATTTTGTCGATATTATATAAAAACCTTCCCTTATCCCTATTTACAAATTGACCAAGAAAAAATTGATATTATTTACAAACAACCCCTTTTTGTTAGCCCTCCAGCACCCATGGTAACCAGTCGCCGGTTAAGTTGATCAGAGATTGTAAATGACCATTATATCCCATGTTAACATCAACTAGAGTTCACAATCTAATTCTTTTCCTACTAGAAGGTTCCATCTTCTTTGGTGCTGTGGTCTAGCTCAGCCTGTCTTGAACCTCTGCCAAGCCATGATTGTCATTCCATCCAACAACTACCCATGCCCACCGAGTCACCTCTCCCCCAACTCCATGAAATCTGAGAACAATGAAGGTGTCACTATTTTGGTTCTCTATGGTCTATTTCTTTTAAAGGTAATGGACAATGAGATGACACCTTTAAAGCTCAGGGCCTATTTGGCTACCTACAACTAGGTGTAAGTGAAACTGAATTGCAGGAGTGGTCTGAAATTTGTTACTTTTAAGTACATTGGGGACCATGTAAGTGGGAACAAAAACGGCCTATGTTACTGCATTTTGTCCTACAGCTGAATCGGCCATAAGACAATAAACTGGGGTGTAAAAGGCAAGTAGTACGGTCACCACCTCCCACCGAAAAGCTAACTTCTCAAGCAATGGCCTCACTAGCCCCTCCAACCATCATCCCCATCAACGAAGCTTCACCCACCGCTAGAGGTTTGCTTCCTTGACCTTAGCTTCCGCTCATCCCTCCTCTCCTCCCCACCTTTCTTCTTATCATTCTGCTTTATCCTCTTGCCAATCCATCCTCAACCCTAGCCTTCATCAGGAGACTTGCTCTCCTTTGCCTCATGCCTGATTGGCACGCCAATGGCTTGCTCCTTGGTTTTAGGGCTAAACCCCCAAACCCTCAAACATAGGTTGTAAACCCTAATGGCATCCTTATTTCACTCGTCGAGGACTTGTTCCTCCAATTTAGAGCTTCTCCATGGCATTTGACCTCAAGGTGGTTAGTGATCTACGCTGAATCTACCTTGATCAATGACCCTAGCCCCTACTCCAAATCGTCAATTCTTTTTCTGAAATCCTGCCTTAATTTCCTTCTATTACTTCGATTTGTATCATATGCCAAGACGTTTGATCTACAAATGGATCAAGCATATAATGGATTTTGTGATGCTGATGTACTTGATCCATCCTAGATCCAGCATTTACTATCATCAATGTTGCTTGCATGATTTATATTAAATGGTCCTGGTGTGTATCCAGGCTAAATGATGCCCAAGTGTCAAATCCTTGCAAGATTATGGTACATATTAATATCATTGGATGCCTTTTTTCTCCATGATGGTGGTCCAAATGGCTTAGGATAGGGTCTAATGTGATGCGAGTGGAACTTGTGATATCATGATATCAATTTCTTTATCTTCATATCTGTTTACTAGTCATTGCCGATATGCATGTCAGAATATTACAAGCATGTTTGTTGAAAGCATTATTGTCTTATTTCATTATTTATTAGCATTATTGCCATGTCTTTTGACTACGTTGTTGCATTATCAGAATATTACTAGCACTACCTTACTGCACTGAAATGCGAAGTAACTATGCTCTTCTATATGTCTAGTGTCTCATTTTTGCAATCAATTCATTTGTTCTTGAGGATCGCATGATCATATATGTAGTTATATGTGCTATACAATTTTTGCTTATACATCATGATCACTGGATAATTTATGTAATTATTACATGATTGCAATTTTTAATTTTGCTTATTAGAATATACATTTCTTGTACACACATGTATGATGATTTTTATTATCATGTACCTTCATTCAGGTGGCCTAGAAGTTTTGTCCCTACTTGTGACCCCCATGACAATACCCACGGACCACTTTGGCGCGGCAAATTACTCCACCTCATCGGGTACCCAACCGGACCCTACAAGTGGGTTTTATCCAACCTACAATGGATCTAGGATGGGTGTAGGTAATGGTAAAACTCGCCCTGGACCCAACATGGATATGTATAGCTCTTCACAAATCCCCTCCCCACCTTTTGCCCTAGTTGCTCCACTCATCAAAAATATTGCATATTTTGAAAAGTTAAGACCATGACAGTTAGTTGTTTATTTTTTAGTTGATTGTTTTTTTTCCAGTTTAAGAGATATTTGCCTTCTAAAAGAACAATAGTTTTGTTCTTATGTTTCTACTATTGTTGAAAATTTGGTTTGTTATATTCTGTCTTCGACTCTTATTTTGTAATGTTATGTGAAGTACTAAGGTTTATTTTTATACATTTTGTTTATTTGATTTGTATGCAAAGAAAAAATTAATCTTTGCAGCTTTGCCCACCCACCCCATCTAACTATACCCACCTTACCCCACCCCAAGGAAACCACAAGGAGGGTATGGGTAATGACCTACCCAACTCGTACCCGACCCATTGCCATCCCTAGGACTACTGAGAGCCCTTAGGATGTTTACATTTATTGACATTTTAATAGTGACCACAAAGAACATCCCATCTTAATTACTTTGCACTTGTGGAAGGATCCTAGTAATGGAGTCACCTAGGAGATGCGGGCTACAGCCTCTTGAAAAATGGTTGTTGTATTCATCTGCTATTTTTGGTTGAAGTGCCACACTAACTGTAGCATTTGCCTCTCAGTCCATAGGAACCAACAAAGGAATAATCATCTCTTAAGAGTTGTATATGAGCTTGATGTTGCATGCTTACCCAGGCTTAGGATGAAGTGCAACACTTTCTTCAAGCTATGTGATGTCCATAGGTGTGGCGGGCCATTGTGGGACACAACCAACATGATAAACAACTTCCCATGTTCATGCACATTGTAAGGCACATTGGTGTCAACTTTCTTCGATCGCGGGATGCCATTAGCCACTATTTCAATCATGTGATCTATGCTACTGCTAAGCTGTGAGAGTAGATGATAAGACCTCCGAGCACCACCATCCCCCCAATAACTGCAAGCAAGCTTAGATACGTGCCAGTTTCTAAGGTAACAAAGCAACAAACTTGGAATCTTCATCGTTGTCAATAAATATGCTGCAAATGCATGGTTGAATGTTAATTTCAAAATTGATTAGGAAGCAATCATCCAGGCTTCTATGTCACATGACCTGGTGGCCCAATTTCATAACTGAAAGCTTTATCGAGCTTAGAACATCCTAGCTACTGTAGACTTTGACCTGAAATCGACTTATGTCATCGATAGATGAGATTATGAGAAGGATCAGCAAGCAATGCACTGGTCTTTATGATGTCCTAGAAATGGAAGATGGTAAAATTTGAGTACCCAATTTAATTGTTTATTGATATGCTCACCTAATCTGATGCTTGAACATTTTTTTTTACTATAGAAAAAATATTTTCTCATCGATGCAGGATATGCTACAAGGCATTCATCACACCGTATAAGTCCACAAGAGTACCACTAAAGAGAGATTTCTGACTATAGCCCTATTACAAAAGAGTTATTCAATCATAGGCACTCCTCCTTGGGGACATAGCCTTCAGAGATTTATAGAATCATTTTAAGATCCTAACATCTAGACCCTTCTTCCCTTCTAAGACACAAGTTGATGTTGTTTTGATTTCCTCCATGCTGCAAAATTTCATTATCACAAAATGTGATAGAGCAAAGGGATGAGGCTTGGGAATAGGTTTCTCTTTATGAGAAGATTATAGAGGACATGAGGAAGGCCTGCAATTAATTTCATTTTCATGCTATGTAATAATTTAGTTTGCTGCACTTCTTTTCAGAATTATTCATGCACTCTTTTTTAGAATGCATTGCAGCAGCTTTAATTTGATGTCGAATGTTTTTATTTGGCATCATTTCTATGTTTTGGTGTGTGCATATGTGATATTGTTAGATGGAACAGAAGCTGATACAGCCAAATAATCCTAATCAGGTTCAGGATGGGGAGGGTAGGACTGTTGGTAACGTACTGTGGAGCATGGCAATGAGTCAGTTTTCCATATTTATTCATGGCTGAGCAGGCCAAACTAGGGCTTAAGGTTGGCAAGGGTTTTAAGAAGCCTGCAATCACTACTGGGGTGAAGCCTGTTAATGAGGACTTTCCTAGTGTTTGTGTGACCAAGGCTAATCAGAACAAGGTATGGTCAAATTATGAAACTGGAGGAACTTTGTTAATGTCATAGTGTCACACTGAGAAGATTGTTATAGGAAAGGAGCAATAATGCACCCACAGAGATATTGCATGTTATTTCGAACTCACTTCTGTATGTATATTTGCTGTAGGAGTGAAGTATGCTTGTTTGTCTATGTCAGCTGAAACCCAAAGACGTGCCCTACTTTAACAAGCCAATAGAGCTCTATGAGGAGATGGCAATCATTTGAAGCAATCATCAGGACACTGGTGGTTTGGTCAAGCCCCTCTCTCACATGTCAAGGCCTCTGGTGCAGGAGTGGAGGGCCACAGCAATGGCATCCCCTGTCCCCAATGATAATAGATCTCCATGACATCGAGAACCTCCTCAGTCATCCCAAGGACATACCCCATCCACTCCATCATCTTCATCTGTTAAAGCTAAGGGCCACACATCCACAGGCAAAAGGAGAGAACGGGAGATTAGTGCTATCAAGGAGATGCCTGTCAAATAGGTGAGGTAGCAGTAGACTTAAGGGTCAACAAGACTCCAGACTTCGCCACACTCCTCTACAATGAAGTGATGGAGATGAAGAATGATGTTTTAACCTTCCCATGCTTATGAGAGGTGGACCAGAGGGTTCATAGCAAGAAGCCCATAATGGAAAAAGATGTGGATGGAGGACTTCTTAACCTTTCCATAAAGGTACATCTAAAGGGCCAGCATATAGGTACTTGATCTCACACATTTCAGTTTCCTCAATAGCATTTGACTATATAAATAAACTTGTGTGATACTTTTGGGATGGGAACTTGATAAGACAGCACTTAAATTCTCTTGGTGCAAGCATTCGCATGCTTGCTGATCCCATACTTGGACATTTATATTTTGGTGCCTTTACTTATGGAGGCTGTTTTATTATGGCAAGATACTTTGGACCATGGAATTCCGTACCGATCCGAACCGACTTGTACACCCCGTACTGTACCATAAGATACTTTGGACCATGGAATTCCGTACCGGTCCGAACCAGCTTGTACACCCCGTACTGTACCGTACTGGTGGGGAACTGGGATGGTTCGGGCTGATTTTTCGGAAAATGGTCTAAACCGATCGGTACGGTATGGTACAGTCCGGTACGTATCGGTACAATCTGGTATGGGATGGTACGGAGTGGTACAGCACCGGTATGGGGCGGTACAGCATGCAAAAAAAATTTCCCCCCTTTTTTTGGTCATTGAGAAGTTTTTTTTTTAATTTTTTTATTACCAGTACAGGATGGTACGGTATGGTACCATACCATACCGTACCGGCCAAGAACCGGTACCGGTTCTTGAAACCTTGCTTTGGACCAAACATATATCTACTAACTTTATGTGATGATTATAAATTCTGATGCTTAATGCTTTATTAGGTGCTGTGCTACATGCTTATGCATGCGCATGTATGTGCTTGTGTCTTGGATGATTCATATTATCTTGATGGTGTGTGAATGTATGGATTTTATTGGTCCAATTTTGACATTAGCAGGTGATAAAATTCCTTCTATATTGTCATCTGAGGTTGTAGACCTGGCATTTACAATACATGGGATGAATGCAATTAGTAGGTTTTGGGCTTTCTGATGTGCAGCTTCAAGAATTATGCTGGGAGGAAGCTGAGAAAGCATTTGGAGGACCTTGATTTACACTAATTATAGCACATATGCAGCAGTGCCATTTGATATTTCAAACCATGCCATTCCCTGGCAATTTAGTACTAATTGCAATCTTCCAACTTCTTGCTGCCATTACTTTTTTGAGCTATATGTGTTTAATTTTCTTGTCACATGTAGTCTTGAGCTATTTGCTACAATTCTAGTTGTTGAGTGATTTGTGATTGGCGGTTGGCACAAGCATCATTCTCCCATGTCATATAACTCTTATTGTTGTGCTATATGTTATTGGTTGGTTAATAAAGGTTACCTAGCTATTTATTATTTATTTTGTTGTTAGCTATGTGCTTTTTTTTTAATCTTTGTTATATTCTACTAGTTTACTTGCTTCTGATAGCCAGATAACCACTGTTTTGATTTCCCAAAGGCTTTTTTGTTCTGGTTTTATGATTTTCATCCTTATGATGGTGGTCCAATTCCATCTATACCTGAGTTCCATGACTGCTATGTCCCATTTTGGGTTTATATATTTCATCTGTTACTGGCTTCCTCTTCCTTTCTGCAAGCAAAATATTCGTTTTGACAGCATACACTTAGGATTCAACTATAAACTTCAAGCTTCAAGTGTTTTCAAGGATAGGGGATTGTTTCCATGGCACGACAAACTGCCTAATTCGGGGCATACCAAACTGAACCAAGGCAGAGCCCGGAAAGTTTGGCCCTATTTTTCAAGAGATGAAGAGAACCACTCCAAACCGGCCCAAAACCAAACCAGGGCAAAACTAAGATGGTTCAGCCCTATTTTTCGAGAAATGAAGAGAGCCAATCCAAAATGCCCCAAACTGAACCAGGGCGGAACCAAGATGATTTTGCCCTATTTTTTGAGAAACGAAAAGAACCGCTCCAAACCGCTTGGTTTGCACATGATACAAATCAGTGTATCCCCCTCTTTCCGATAATAGAGGGAGATCCAAGAAGGCCTCCCGA
Organism: Cocos nucifera; assembly: GCA_006176705.1. NCBI lineage: Eukaryota > Viridiplantae > Streptophyta > Magnoliopsida > Arecales > Arecaceae > Cocos > Cocos nucifera. Next base: position 83,064 of record QRFJ01004275.1, on the reverse strand, counting down.
GCCTTCTCATTTTTTTCTCCAAGCACCCCCCCCCCCACAAAATTCGCCAAAAAAAAAAGTGATTTCAACAATAAAGGCTAGATCTAAACCAAAACAAGATAAGCTAGCTATCATCCATCTTATTTCTTCTTTTTTGTTTTAACATCAAAAAATGCCAAAAAAAATTGGAACAAAAGGGAAGGTTAGGCCAAAATTTTCAATTTTAGCATGATTGCAATAATATGTTGTAGATCTATAGATTATCTATACAATCTTCATTAAATCTATAAATTTTAAATTAAAAAAATATTTTTTAGACTAAAAATTCAAAAATAAATATAAAATTAGAAGCTTGTTTAGAGGCATGCAAGCTACTCTCAATCTAAATTTGGTATCCATTTATTCAGATTTGGATGAGGCCATATGCATATTGGCCTAGGCCCAAATTTGAATATATTAAGTAGCCTTTGATGCATGCCCATGGACTAAGAAAAATATATGAAGCATTCATGATATGATTTTACATAGATCTGAAATCAAATTAATTTTCTAGATTTTTATATTTAAAATTATTTTTAAATTTAAAAAATTATTAAAAATATATAATCAATATAGAAAAATGAAAAATTATTATTACATATTAGATAATTCAGAAGCATGTTTTGAAGTCGAATACATATTTTTCTGAATTGCTGATATTTAAAACTATTTTAAATTTAAAAATAAAAAATATATAAATAATTCAAAAATGAAAAGCTAGCACTATGTATTAGATAATTTAGAAGTATTTTCTAGAATAGAAAATATTTTTATTATAACAAAATTTTACTATATTTAAATAATTAATAAATTGACATGCGCGTGATAAACCTGCAAGAATGGACCAAAAGCATAACATTAGTTGGAATTATGGGCAAATGCTCTCACATCAGCACCAATGAAGATGCAATTGATGCAACATAGGGTTCAAGGGAGTAACCAGGTTGATGCAGCACCTAACTGGTGGTTATCCCAATATATCTATGCTCCAAAAGTGCCCACAGATGACCCGAAAATTGATTAGAAAAAAAGCACTTCACTGATTTCAAAATAATGAAAAAAAAAGGTGCCTAGAAGAAGGTAGAGGTTTACCGCCGAGCAATAGAACCACCTTCCTATCACTCTAGGAAATCAGAGGCCACCATTCCAGATGATGAGGCATAAATCCAAATTATCACTCAAGCAAGTTGGATGATCAATGATGGCAAGATGAGGTGGCCAAGCATAGGGCTCAACTGAGCCCTCACATACTGAGTCAATCTCTAGCTCTGGACTCTGATAGGCAAATCCAGAGTTCATGAGGATCTCCATGATTAGGGAGGCCATCAGTTGAGGTAGTGGCCATATTGCATCAATGCTGTAGGCTCTTCGCAGTAGAAAAATGTCCTCTCGAGAGATTCCACAAGAAGCCACCATCTATACTCTAGATCCACATACCTTCCCTAAGAAGGATTCGAAGTAGCAGAGGATTGACACCATGTTAAAAGACATTAAAGGATATGTGACGAGCTATTGGATCCCAGTTCCACTTCAGCCACATCTTAGCGAATACGGCAAGCAACACATATTATAGGTCTGCCATTTCCTCCATACAGGCTATCAGTCCGGATGTAGATCCTTCAGGTCTAAAGAACATCTATCATGAGCTTCTTGACAACAAGCAAGAGCAACATAAGTGGACTGCCTCATACCAGAGCTAGTGGCCCACATATAGACTGATAGTCATAAATGATGGTTGGACAAATCCTACTAGATGAAGCATCATCTGCATTTTAACATACTATAATACAAAGACTTTTTCTAGAAGTCAATTGATGCTTCCAATCAGATGCATGATGCCAAGTACATCCTTAGATAGATGGAGGTGATTGATTAGGTAAGAGAGGAGAATGTCATGCAAATCATCACTGGAAATGGGTCATAGTATAAGGCCATTGGAGAGATCTTGATGGAGTGGCAGCCACATTTTCTAGATCCCATGTGCTATACATTATATTGACCTCATCTTGATGGAGATTAAAAAGATTCATAGGGTAAAGCAGACAGTTTAATCCATCATCAGATTTAATTATAACCAGACATGGGCCTATCACTAATGAGGAGATATGCAAGGAGGGAGATCTTAAGACCAACTATGACATAGTTTGCTACTAACTACATTGCACATGATAGCCTTCTTGAGAGGAAAGCAGGCCTGCATCAAATGTCTATCAATGCCGAGTGGTAGGAGCAAATTTGCACAGGTCGGCACTGAGGAGAGCCAAATGGTTAACTTGGTAACAAGACAAAAATTCTAGCAATAAACCGAGAAGATAGTGAAGACTATCAAGCCGTTAGACCTTCAAGCCGTAGATAGCGAGAGGTACCCCTATAGGAGCTTCCTATATCATATAATGGAAAAGGCAAACAATTAGTTCAGGAAGGTAGACCCGAAACATGCTCAAGAGTATATCAATATCATTGAGCAGAGGACCAGAGGTAGGACTACCAGATGAATTGGGAGTTGTATCTAGCACGTAAGCAAGAACATTAAAAATTTTACTATAGTGGTAAAATTTCACTAAAACAATTACAAACTCTATTGATAGCTTACTACTTGAACTCGAGATTCCAGTACACCATACATGAGATCGATATAGATGAGAAACATCTAGACTCCGGCCATCCTACATAATGTGATCTATGAGATGGAGCCTGAACCAGGAGTTGCAGCCCTTTATTGATAAGAGATAAGTTAACGTAAGTGGCATGTGTAAGTTAACTCGTATCTTCAATCATTAACATATTGCAATACATCTCTTTTTCATAGATGAAAATATTTAAAGAGGGCTCTGATAGCTTTGGAATCTCAACAGTGGTTGTAAGAAAACTATGAATTCCTTGATATCAACAATAACAATTACTTGACATTTTATAATTACTAATGCAAGACTATTATAAATAAGTTTCATCAATATTTTTGCAATTGAATGGTGGATTCATGTTGGTCTGCCAGTGAGATATCTAAATGGCTGGCCATTCGGATCCTCTCCCAAAAGATCTCCTTGAGTAGCTATGAGCGCAACTAGTCCACCTTCACCCTCATCCACAGCAAGCAAAGAACCATTCTACATAAAGGCGCCTCAACCTCATATAAGTCCATTACAATCTGGGGTTGAGGCTGAAGTGTGTTCGGGAGAATGTGGAGCTAAAGTACACAAATCCAATCCACAATGCATGTTCTAGATGAGAATGATCCCATGATCGGATGGCTTATAGGCCAGTAGTAGGAGTCAAAACTCAAAGAGCTAGGATCGCCTCCATGACCACCTAATTTCATAGCCAGCAAGGCTAGGATGGATGCAAAACAATAGATAGATCACAACATTCTATGCATGCATCTAGTTGATCAACAACCGTCATATAGGTCAATAAAAAGCTAATCATCACATGACTCCATGCCCGAGATATCCTCCCAAAGATATAACTAAGAGTTGCTTAGATGAGGCCACCATGCTCTCCGGTCAACTCAGTCAGGAGGGCGACATCTATCCTCCCAACATAGCTAGATAGAAGGGCATGAGGGGAAATCAAGCAGCTACCTAGTGCAGCTGAAAAAGAAAAGAAAAGATGGTTGCAACCTCGATAGAAAGAGTTACTCAATTCACTCAGACTTAGAAACCAAGGAGAGTAGCGATGACAGTTCTGATGATCATAAATTTGGTTGCTAGAGAGAAATTGGAGGATATGAGACCACCGCTTATGAGATAGCCATTCCATAGTCTTTGATTCACAGATGAGCCCCAATTTATGCATGCACATAAAATAGGGACCATGGTGCACGAGCAAATAAAGCCCATGAGAATATAATTACATACAAAAGATAGGCTCCTCGAGGTCATTCAAAAGGATCGATGCAGCTATAGATGATCTCCTATGTAGAGTACAATCCATAAACATATCAATTTCCAAGACATATATTGAATCCTATTACCTGCAGCTACAAATAGGCTATGACCCATATGAATATCAACATGATGCATTTGAGATATCATCTTCTAGTGACTACAGCTCTATATAGTCCGAAGCACTTTACAAATCAGATTTTGTTATCAGTGTATTTGGATGAGCCCCTCCACAACCATATTATCAGCTACAGGATACCTTCTAGAGCTAAAGCTTCAATGAAAGATCCAAGACCATTTATAAACTAGAGAGCATACCTTATAGAATGAGTGTACAAGAACTATGACGCCGCTTGGCTAGAGGGATGGGTTGATGTGCCTTCTGATTATGCTAATGATCCCAATATCTACAAGTCATTACCACTCGATAAGATTTTAAATGTCAATGTGTATGTTAAACTTTAAATACATGTAATTGATTACATCCTTGTATGTTTTGTATTTCACTAATTAATTTTAGGATATTTCATGTTGCTTCTCTTGGAGGGTGAAGCCAGGATCACTAGGTTTTTCCTTTATATTTTAGTTTCACTCTGCTACCCATGCAACAGATATGGCTAGAGGTAGCAGCCCAATGACACAAATTTGCTAGGTTTTTGCCCCCTAACATAAGCATTGTTTTAAAGCAATGCCACAGCAATGCAAATAAATCACTCCAAAATATCAAGAAGCATCATTTAAGGTGTATCGGATGATAAAAACATCAAAAGATATTAAGAAACATCAAATTAGACTTAAAATCATTCAAATAAAAAACATTGATTACTTTTCATTAAATCTTAAAAAATTAAACACAAAAAATAAAAATAAAAAATAGCGTGCTAGATCGGACCGGCACACCACACCATACCATGCTGAACAGGTAGCCAACCAATATGGGGCATGGTACCAATTCAGCCAATCTTGGTTTTCCATCCACTATTTCTTTGTATAAAATAATAATATGTATACGAACATTGTTAGATGTATGCCCTAGAAGCCAATTTGGCTGACACATGTAATCTTTCTAGTGACATAATTTTATAATTGAATTATTCAAATGAATAAAATTGAATTAATTTTTCATTCATGTTATGTCTTGTGTTCATAAATCGTCAAAGGAATTAATAAGATAATGACACATATTATCAAGAGTTGAAAATTTGAAACATGTGTCATTGATAATTAATTTCTAAATACTCCTGATCCATAGATCATCACGAGGACGGTGATTGATCTGGTAACATTGGTGCACGATCGCCTTCTTATGAATAGACAAGTCTCGAGTTTACAGTGTGGAGATACTGAAATGAGAGTGCAAGTGATTGTTAGAGAATAATGGTACCGAGCATAACCAATATGAGAAATCACTTGGATATCTACTCACTCGTTAGTGACTTACTCGATACTGCAGTAGTGTGAGTAGTTCTTAGACCTACAGTGCTTGGGCTATTTACAATAAGGCTGCTTTAGTTTGACTGCACAATCACTTGATTACTTAGCCATTCGGAATCTTGCAGTGTATGTTAGCTATAATATGTTCGTTGTAGGAATAAGATATACACCTAGATGGGATATATCGGCCTTGGTAGATAAGTAGTCATATATTATTCATGAGACAGAGTTCAGAAGACCATGGCCATGGCAATGTGAATAATGAAAAAAAAATTCACAAACTTTCACATATGAACTCAAGTCAATTGAATATTACATATGACTGATCAGGGTTTAACAAGTCATCCATAATCTCCATCATGTCGGGACTCACGATAAAAGAACCAAATTACACGGTAACTGTATCTAAAGGTTCATCTATTCAATTCTGCTAGGTTGCCACTGCATACTGCTAAGTATCACTGGTAGATTATGAGACCAATAAAAATTATTTTGATGATTAAATAATTACTAATTGGTTGAATTGGAATTGTTCCAATCCATTGAAAGGAATTTCAATGATATTGTTGATGGAAATCACAATATGTCTCACTACCAGACAGAATTGAACTTATGGGATCATGCACAAAAGAAAATTAGTCTAGGATGGTGCAATTGGGCTTGTGAAGTCTCAATTGGATTAGGATTTAGAGAAATCCTGTTGGATTTAGGAATACCATGCTAGCACATGGCTAAACCTAATTCCTCTTGGACTTGAGCTCCCTATTGGATAGGAATTTAACCAAGTCAAAGCATGCAACCCCTATCTAGATCCACGTGGAGATAAGGATCAAAAAAAGGGACGCCAACCAAAGATGAGAAAGAGGGCCGCCAACCCTCATCTATTTTATGTGTGGAGACAGGAGAGGAGAGTGAGGGGCGCATGCCCCCTCTAGATAAGGATGAGAAAGGGGGGCGCCAACTGCGCGCCAATAGTTGCCCCCCCCCCCTCTCTATTATGCATGGAATAAAGGGCGCAAATAAGAAGGGTGAAGTCAAGGAGTTGAAAAGTCAAAGCCTTAAAGCAGGACTCCTGGATCTATTTAAACCCTAGTAGAGAAATCAGATCTCTCTTACGTAAAATTTCTTGCGCCCTCCTCCCTTCTCACGCCCACTCTCTCATGCCCTCTCTTCCTCCCTCATGCCCAAAAGGTTTGGGCATCTCTTCCACACACCTAAGAGAGGTATACTCTCCTCTTCCATCTCCATGCACCCAAGGTGTTGGGTGATTCAAATCTACGCCAAGGAGGAGAGAAAAAAGATCACGCTGATCAAGAATTGATCCAGAAGGTTGATCAAATAAATATAGATCTATCTTCGAGAATAAGGATTAAGATCAAGAGGAGCATCCTAGATCAATCCCGAGTGGATACTGTAGAGACCGAATGCATGTGTGGCTCTTCAGGAACCTACAATCAAATCCATGATCATCAAATCGCAGTGAAGAACTACCCACGCAAAGGTGAAGATCCGATCTTCATGTTTGCTGATTTTTCATTTTATTTTTCTACATCCTAGATCTCTCATATGAATATCCTATTACATGTGTAATAGATGAAATTTATTTCATACATGTTTAGATTAAAAATGTTTTAATCTTATATCTTTTCACTATGTTTCAAAATTCTGCATGCATGAAAACACCATAACCTAACAAACATTGCTTTCAAACTACGTGTATGCATGTCTTTTTTTTATCTTTGTTTTGATAGTGAAATGGTTGTATGCTGAATGTGAAATGGTAGTAGTTGGGTGATCAGAAATGGTTGTATATATTTTCCATGTTACATTAAAATTCTGTTTGATATATATAGATATGTTTGAGTATGGTACTCGACTGATTGAATAGTTTTGTTTTATAATGTGCAATTTTGTTTCATTAGTGTTACATTCATGCGAATGCAAATTTATTGATTTGATTCACTGGTTATAACATGTTGGTAGTTTCTAACCATGTGGCAAGTTGGGAGGTAAGCTCACAACTCCATTTTGGGGATCAGGAGATACTCCCCGTTACATGACCAACCAAGTAGCTGAATTGCAATTGCAGCTTCTGGTTATAGGTAAACAAACATTGGAAAGCTACTTGCTGCAACTTCAGTCCTAGAAACTTGACATTGGATTTGTTACCATAAATCTATAGTTCCACCCTGATATAACCCCAAAAACATGTAGGTGGGAGTTGCAGGTATCAGTTGCAGGTATCCAAACAACCACCTTATTGGAAGAATTCTTCTAAGTCTTCACTATCCTAGCAATCTTTTTCCAAATATCTACTCCTATTTTGTTTACTTCCACTCCTTATTCTCTTATAGACTTGGAATCTCCTCTCCTCCCTTGTTGACGAACCCAATTCTTCTTCTTTCTTGACTTGCATTGCTTGCAGAGTCATCATCTACCATGTTATCTCCCAATCATAGCCAAGGTAGATAACATGCAGGAACATGACATCTTTTTCAAGATGGTGTAGGCCCTCCTGACCATGATCTCTCCATTGAGGGTTACATCTCCAACAGCCAACGGTTTATGAACTTATATCATGTCAGTAACCCCCTCAGCTGCAAGCTCGCCAATGACTTTTGACATCTCCTACATCAAGCATTTGTCTCAGCATCAACACCACCGCTGCCCCTCCATCCGCCAATGCTGCCCACGAGCTCGCCAACACCAATTGTGCGGTACTTCTCTTCTAGGTCGTCGCCTTACTTGTCAAATCTCCTTTGTGGCAATGTTGAGGCCAGGGTCTACAGCCACAACAACCAAATTGTGACACTCATCTTTGTTCAAGACAAGGAGCTCAGGTCTTTAATAGAGGAGTTGAACAAATCCATTGCATCAAAACCCATTGCCACAAAATTCTCAAGCTAGACCACAACAACATCCATGTGGCCAAGACAATCATCATCTCCTTCCCCAGTAGCTCTTCCTTATCCTCATCATCATTAAAGCCCTTTAGTTTTCATCCAAAACTGGATTGAGAACAGGGGTGGGCGGCATGTCATGATTAAGATGGTGGGGATGAGAGTGGGTGGAGGGGGATTTGGGGCATAGGGGTGGGATTGAGGTAAGAGGCAGGGTTTGGGTTGTGGATGAGAGTAGGGTTAGACGTGTGGTGGTCCCACCAACAAGGGGAGAATGGTTGACTCCAGGGATATTTTGGTCTAGATATAAACAAACTATCAAGGTGCCCCTTAGCGCCTACAGCAACCATTCTATTAGAGTTCATTGATAGAATTGAAACTCAAGGGTATGGTTGCAGTACAGATACACTTTCTTAGTTTCTTTGGCTCAAATTATAAATAGTGATAAGGAGAGATTTTATATGTAATATTGACAATATATTGGGTGCAATATGCAAAAAATACTCAAAAGAAAATTATATTATGGAGGTCTCCTACCTATGAATAGAGTGGGCATATATATAGATGGTAGAAACCAAGGTTCACCACCTTGGTACCAGACCCCATACTATATCATCCTATTATAATGTAAGTACTTGGTACAATAAGAGAAAGCAAGGTGTACCAAGTGTCGATATGATACAAAATAGCATACCAGTGCGGTATCAGTCCAGTACATCCGATACAATATGGTACCGATTGGTATGGAAACCTTGGTAGAAGCAATTTTAGGGTGCTAAACATGATATAGAGAAGGTGCCATCAAAAGTGTTGATAACATTCCTAGAGATTGGATATTAGTAGCCTGGGACTGAGTTCCACCTTCACCCTAGTAAAAGTAGGTGGGCTTCGAGTCCACCCCTAAGCATCAAGAAAAAAGAATAGAGAAAAAAAAAAAAGAAAAGAATGAAAGAAAATGTATAATAGTGTATAAATTGAAACTTGGATTGTCAATTATGATTTCAACATCTTAAAACAAGCATGGACAACAAAATTCAATAGGTTCAAGTGCTTCTAGGCAAGATCATTGTTTCGAATACCAATTTTGTGTTTTCCCCTGATGCAATACAAGAGCACCCAAATGTCTGATTTTAGTTTTTAGATATGTTAAATGCAATACAACATATGCTAAATAGTCTTAGCTTCTCTTTGGATGACTTATCATCAATTTTGCACTATTAAATCCAAAGTCAAATCTCTCTCTCTCTCTCTCTCTCTCTCTCTCTCTCTCTCTCTCTCTCTCTATGTGTGTGTGTGTGTGCGCGCGCGTGCATGCCTATGCACCATATGCACATATACTGATAAGAATAAGCATTTAATGAAACTTGACATTCAGAACAGAACATCAAAGGCGGTAAAATGCTTACTTTCATCTCCCAAAAATTGAATTTCCATCCTGGGGTCCTCTGCTCTGAATCATCAACTTTGACTTTGATTCCTGCTGCTTTCAGTGTTCTCTCAAGGGAGGCCGCAGCATTCAAAACTTCTGTTCTCTCATCCGCTGTCTTCCAAATGGGCACTATTATCACCTGATGGTATGAGATTATTTGAAAGAAATTTAGTATCTTACAATTAACAAAGAGATATCAGCCAGCAAACATGTATTAAAGCATGATCTTTTGGTGGGGAGGGGGGGGGTGCATAAAAATTAGCCATGTTTCCAAGGAAGGAAATCAGGTGGCTGATGGGTGTGAAAATGAAGCCACGCATATTCCACCTGAGTTTCGTAGGTTGCAGAAGTTCCTCTCTGTTCTATGGTCTTTTGTACAGGCTGATGCCAACAGGGTTTTTTTTCCCCAGAGTAGATTTGGTTCACATCATTGATTGCCAAAACAAATTGAGGCCAAAGCATGGTTAACCTTTGTTCATATTCTAATGTTCTAACCAACAAATTAGAAAGGTTAAATCCATCATCACTTGCACCCAGTTTGACTAACAAAGTTCATCGGAAATTTCCATGTTTCCGGCTGCTAGGCCATCAATAGGAGAAAAAAAAAATTGAATAAATGGCTTGATCTTATATCCGGACATGAACATAAATTTTCTAACACATGCTAAATGAATAGATGTACAGATATAAAAATTTATGTAAATGTGTGCAAGAATTAGTCAAGATCAGCATAGTGGCTAACCAACTTGACTAATATAAATTGTAAATGAGATATGATAAGAAACAAAAGATGACCATTTTGAAACATTAGATGCAGTGCATATAGTAGCATGATATGCATTTATACTTCTGTCTCATTTAATTACAAATTCATCCATATTTTCTTAGGCAGGATATCATTAAAATACTAGCCATATTTCCACAAACACCATTAGGTCTAATGATGTCACAAAACATGTATCATATGTGAAAAGTGAAAGTTTACCATGATAAGTTTTTTATGTTCATGCTGAACAAAGGAAGCATTTTAGAGATTGGCAAACATTTGATAGCATGTCCCAGTGTACCCATTTGTTCAAAGTCTCAAGAGGCAATAATTGATCTTTTATTGAATATTGGAAAAGCAAGAGCCATCTGGTGAGATCCCTTCTTAGTTCTTAGTATGGAATAAGATCCTGTTCCCTGTGCATATTTGGTGTGTCCATGACTTGGCATCAAAATCTTGGCTGAAGAATTGCAAGGACAATTCTGATGAGGTTAGTTCCAGAAATTATGATGACAGGGTAAAAAATGGTGTAACCATTCTGGTAACAACAAAGGGAACCAACTTCAAGTCTTCTAAAAGTAGTTAATGACATCTTAAGGCAGGAAAAGGGACCATGTTTCAGTCTGAAGGAATTGGAAACAGTTAGGTCAATATCATTTGAGACAGTTAGGTTTGATGTCCTTAAATTTAATACCTTAGTTGAAACAGAGCTTGTTTATAAGTTTTGTCAAGGAAACATATAAGTCAACAATCATATTTCCAAAAAAATATCATGCAATTTTAGGTTGTTATGATCAAGCACTAAAACCATCAACACTACAATTTGGAAAGCTTCATGGCTACTATAATTAGGTGGGACCCATGGGCCTCCAATGTTTTTAAAAAAATCAACAACAATCATTAATAAAATATTTTTCCTTTAGATCTCTCTCTATAAATTGAAAGAATTTCTCAGTTTCCTCTCCAAGCAACAAATTATTTTTACCCTTTTCTAATCAAATCATCAATTCAGAACTGTTCTGATTGGAATTCCCTTTGTCTACCTATGGATTCCTAAACCTGCCTTATCCTTACTGATAACCTTTTAACTTTTGAGTTCATCAAATGGTGTCATAGGAACATCTTAACATTTCAGAAAAAACTTATTTGCAATTGGAGGATTTCCAAACACAAACACCCAATTAAAAATTTTCAGCCTTTGAAATGATGCATATAATGATATAATCATCACAAGATACTTTGAAGCACCCAAAACCAAAAGAGAACAAATGCCTCTAAAGTTTTGTACTCTTTTATTTTTAGTTATAAGAACAATAATACATGCATTATTATTTAAAACTCCAGTTCAATATAAACCCAGACTCCTCAAGTATTAGGGAGTTATGTTTGCTTCCCCTCTTTTCAATGCACTTATTGCCAACAAATCTACTTGTCTACCTTCTGCAATCTTTGGATGTAATCCATCTCCACAAGCTACATGTTACTCCTCATACTTCTCTTCATGAAAATGGCCAATCATTGCCAATTTCCAGCATTAATGAATATAATCAAACACATCCATTCACCAAAACAAAGTACAATATGTATTTTAACTTGAGTCATTGAGAAGACAATCATTATAGACCTATTAACTCCAGCCCCCCAACCCCCCACCTCTTTTTCCCTACCCTCTTTCTCCTTTTGTAGCTCCAACTTTCTCTGAAAAAAGGGTCAGGAGTCCATCTTCTCAGTCCTTTCTAAACCAGCAAATTCTAACCTTCAAACCTATGTTACTTGGGCACTTCATGTTTAAGCTGTCTCAACATGTCTACATTTCTAGATGCTTGGACATGACACAACATGACATAACACAGCTGGACACTTCACTTTGAAGTGTCCTCCTAATGTTAGCAAGAAGTGTTCGACACGATACAACACATCACCAAGTTTGGGGCTTGGCGAACTGTACCAAGTGGGAACCGAGGTGGGGAACGAAACAGGGGGCAAACTGATGATGAACCACTCTAAAGCTGGCAGTTCAGAGCAGTGCTGAGGCAAATTGGATGGTATGAAGCAGCACCAAGGCAAACTGGATGGCATAAGACGATTCGATCCACTTTCACCCAAAAATGTCCTCCCTTGGGAAATAAAAGAGGTGGGAAGCTTAAGAAGGACTCTCATGCCTTCTCAACCACCCCTCTCACCCATTTTTTTTAAAAAAATCATGAAAAATCACTTTAGCAGCCAAATTTCACCAAATCTAACCCAGATTGAATGTAAAAATAGGTAATGGCACTCTCCATCTCTATCTTTCTCTTTTCTTTCCATTTTAAGGTCAAAAATCAGCAACAAAATGAGAAAATAGGGATGATCAGACCAAGATTTTTGCTTTTTAACATGATTTCACAATATGTTGTAAATATATGGATAACCTATGCAAAATCATGATTTTTCATTTACTCTATATTTTTATATTAAAAACACTTTAGATTAAAAATTAATAAAATAATAAAATAATAGTCAAAAAATTACTGTAAAATGATAGCAAGTTTAGGAATGCGGATGCTACTATCAATCAAAATCTGGCACCAATTATTTAAGTTTGGGCATTTCATGCACATAGAGGCATAGGCCCAAATTTGAATAAATTTGAAAAGTGACCTTTTGTGCATACCAAGGGCCAAAAAAAATCTATAAAGCATCCTTAGTAGGTTGCTACACCAATCCAAACTCAAATTAATTTTTTGAATATTTTATATCAAAAATATTTTTTTAAATCAAAAAATTATTTAAAAATAGATAAATTATGACAACACCCTTCAACCTTAGGTGAGAAACATATTGACCTCAAAACTTTAAAGTTTTTCAATCAAACTCCAAAACTTAATTTTTCATTATGATTTGGCCTAACCATCCATCTAGATCCCAAGACCCATAACAAAGTGACGAAAAAGACCAAAATGCCCTCAATCTTTTAGAGGGTAAATTTGTTTTTCAGCCAAATCCAAGTTTGAAGATAGAAAGAAGAGAGGAAAGAAAACAAAATGGAAGGAAAAAGACAACCAAGCTTTTTGTGTACTAAGTCATATTTTTGGGGGCATTTTACTGAACATTTTATGCACATGCACGGCAAATGAAAATGGTAAAGCCAATAATTGCCTTCGGAATTCTAGATAGCATGCAACAAGTTTTTAATCTATCATAAGCATTTTCATTATACTAGTAGAAGATAGATCTAGATGCCCGAGATCACGAGCATACAATCACTGAAAGCATTCATTCCTTTGATGGAATCCGCAATCCCACTTAGAAGTTGGGTGCTCCCCCCTTCTTCCTATACACTTTAAGTCACGCATTCTTTCTCCTCTTCTCCAATTGTTCCCCACTTCTCCATCTATGCTCCCATTTCTAGTAAGCGCCGCCTCCTCATCCTCATTATCAATGTTGGGCTTAATGGTATGGGATCTTAATCATTTTAGAGATCAAGTCATGATGTTGGTCATCCTCCATGTTGTTGCAATTTTCCCTACAGCTGCTTCCATCTTCAAATCCGAGCACAAGGTACCACAGCCTAAACCTAGATCATGAGTCCTATTAAAAAGGCACGTTAAGATTGATCCATTTATCCTTTAAATCCCGAATAAATCTATTAAAAAGAGAGGAACAAATCCAGACGATCTGAGGATGAACAAGAAAAAATGCAAGTAGAATACAAGAAAGCAATTTATGGCAACCATGTTTCATCTCAAAAGAATCTGTTATGGTTTGCCCAAGTTTCTGGATGATAGAAATTCTTTTCTGCTAATATGAACTTTATTTTTCATGTTATTTCCATCTTGGGTCCATCAAATGAGAAGGATGCTTCATTGAGGGTGGGTTTAGAGTTTGGGAGGGAGCTGCAAATGCAGCGGACTCACAAGAACAGGGATGAGATGTGAGCTTGGGAGAGGAAAATAAATGGAACTCGAAAGCCCGACAAGAGTTGGCGATCAACTTCAACACCATGATTGCTGAGTTTGCAGATTTGAGCATTGATGTTGAAAAGGCGGAGGGTAGTGGCTGCAGTGGAATGGCAGCCAAGGGAGAAGAAGAGCTTCTCCATGAGCTTGAGGATGGGAGTGTGGTTCTAAATTCATGGGAAGGGCATTCAGGAATAGGAGGTATCTTATCACAAGACAATCACATGTTCATGTTTCCTTACAGAGATGAATAGCTGGGCCTTGTTGCAACAACAAATAAGTTTTGAAGTCCAATTGAAAATTTTAAAGTTCTCGGGTCAATGTGTTTCTCGCTTTAAGTTGAAGAGGTCGCTATAATTTTATCTTAAAAATATTTAGATAATAGAAAACAGTATGCAAAATTAGTATGATGTATAGATCATTCAAAAATACTTTATAAAGCAGAAAAATAATTTTCTGCATTATAGTAAAATTTCACTAATTTTTAGATAGTTAATTAAATTATGATAATCCAAGATAAAAATATATCTAGCATCCCTATTAGAGTTATATATTATTATTAATTAAAATAAATTTCCTACATATTTTCTAATTAAATATGGATTTATTATATAAAATTAATTAAAAATATTCAAAAAAGTCTAAAAATAATTAAAATTTGAATTACATATAGATAATGCAGAAGTATTTTCTGGATTAATTTGGTAACTTTTTAATTACAATATAATTTCATTGATTTTTTAAATAAGTAATTAGGTAAATTGATATAAAAATGTTTGACGTATGTTCGATAAATTTGCAGAAATTTTGATCCAATAAAAAAGAACTCATAGTGTAACGTTGATTTGGATCATGGGGTCATGCTCTCAAGTCAACACCATTGCAGGTGCAAGTAGTGTGACTAAGAGTTCAAAAAAAAAAGGAGAGGTAACCAAGTTGAAGCAACGCCAACCTACTCAGTGGTTACCCCGATGCATCTACGTGACAAAAATGCCAGCAAGAGGTCCACCATGAAAAAATACTTTATTGATTTCAAGGTAGCCAAGCAGAAAGCAACTGAGAAGAGGGAAAAGGTGGAGTGCATAGCAGCAAAGCCTCCACCATACCACTCTATGAGAAGATTGTACCGGATGATGAGGTGCAGATTCAAGCTGTCATCTAAACGAGTATACATGATTAGTGACAGCTAGATGAGATTGCTGAGCACTGGGCTTAGTTTGGACTCTCTTCACAGTACAAGTCATATAATGGTTCTAGGGTTGTTAGGACAAATCCACAACACATGGGAATCTTTTCAATCATGTAGATCATTAACTGAGGTAGCAACCATATAGCATCCAAGCTTGGAGACTTTGGCAACAAGAAAGGGAAGGAACCCTGCATAGAAATTCCACCAAGGACCACCATTCATGATGTAAATCCACAGGCCTTTGCCAATAGAGATTTGAAGCAGCAAAGAATTGATACCATGTTAGCATAGGAAGGGAATGTGGAGAGCCATTGCATCTTGGCTCTACTTCAATTACGTCCCTGCACATGTGATAGACAACATATGCCATCGATCCGCCATCGCCTCTATTTAGAGGAGCTGACCAGGGTGTAGATGTCTAGGGTGGAATTATATATGGTAAGCTTCTAGAAAACAACAAGGAGCTAGAGAAGTAGATAGCCTGCTACCAAAGTAAGCAGGGCACTTATAATTCGGCTCAGTTGGATGGATACTAGCAAAAAGAGCATCATCAATTTTTCGACATAATGTGACATGAAAACATTTTTCATGATGCTTCTGATCAGATGCATGATGCACATTGTATTCTTAGACTGATGGAGGTTATGGACCAATGGGAGAGCAGAATATCGTGCAAGTGGTCATAGATAATAGGCCACAATATAGAGCAACTAGGGAGAATAAGAGATTCTGATGTAGCAGTGACCTCATATTTTTTGGACTCCAAGTGCTACTTATTGCATTAACCTTATGTTGATAGACATCAAGAAGATTTGTAGAGTCCAGTAGGTCATCAAGAGAGCCTGGTTCATTATTAGATTCATATACAACCACACATGGGCACTAGCTCTGATGAAGAAGTACAAAGAGGTGAGATACAAAGACCGACAGTCATTCACCGATTTTGCCGCTAATTACATTGTACTTGATAGCATCCTCGAGAAGAAAGCTAGCCTACATCCAATGTTCGTCAAAGCCGAGTGGTAGAGAGCATATATGCACGAGCCAAGCCATTGTATGAAGTACTAAGAACCACGGATAGAAAAAGATACCCCCAGATAGGCTTCCTCTACCACATGATGATGGTTGCCGAGGCCTAGATCAAGCAAGCAGACCCCAAGAATGCACAGGAGTACATTGATATCATTAAGTAAAGGTGGAATTATCAGATGAGTAGAGATCCACATCTAGCAAGTAATGCCCATTCATATACTTGTCCATCATATATTTGGATCAACGTTATACTAAATTAATGGCAAAATGTATCAACAACCTACTATTTGAACTCAAAGTTCCAATACAGCATCTCTAGAACAAACATGGATGAGGAACCTCTGTCCATCCTACACAACATCATCTATAAGATGGAGTCTGATTTGGAAGTTGTTGCCTAGTGTTTGGAAGAGGTTAGTTAACTCGGCCTACAAGTATTTAGAACCAACTCATGTAAGATTGATAATATCAAATTGACAGCATATTTTATGTATGCTTTCCACAAAAAAAAATTGTTTAGGAAGGGCTCTTCCAACTTCAACGATAGGGCAATTGTAGCAAGTAAAGAGCATATGACTCTAGGTATTTTGAGACATCGACCATAATTGCTCCTTGAATTTTTTGCAATTGGAAAGTGTCTGATATATAATTTTCTTGAATGCATTTGCAACCGAATGGTGGTTGCACTTCAGCACCTCATCTAGAAGCCTTAAACAATAGGCAATCTAAATCCTCTCACAGACAATCTCCTCCAGTGGCTGTAAGCATAACTGATCTACCTTGCCCTCATTCATAGCAAATAGAGGAACCGTCTCATGCAAGAAGTACCCAAATGATCTAGCAACATCCATTTTACAATACGCACTTGAGACTGAAGTGCATTAAAGAGGAGGTGGAGTTGAAATACACTGATCCATTTCCCAATGACTTCATTCACAACAAAAAGGATCGAATGATTGGTTAGCTTGAGGGCCAACAGCAACAGCTAGAGCTAGATGAACCAAGATCATCTCCCCGCTAACCAATTTCCTAGCCAAGGAGGCTACGATGCTCACATCCAACTAGCCAGCCGCAAGGGTTGGGGGAAGCCAATCATCATAGGGCTCTATGCCCGAGGCATCCTCTAGGAATTTGATCAAGAGCTGCTGAGAAGATGCCACCATAGTACCCAATATAGTTAGGGTGGAGGGCTGAATTGATTCTCACAGCAAAGCCAAGCAAAGAGGGGCATCCATGGAAAGATGGCAACTGCTTAGGCCAACAAGAAAGGAAAAGGAAAGATAGTTGCACATCTATTGAAGAGAGTCAAGAAATCTATTTACTCAAATATTGACCACGATAGCACCGATGCTGAAGCTTTTGCAATGATGCATCTGGTGGCCAGGGTAGCATGATAGTTTATGACTCAACCCTAGAATGGTCTTCAATTCAGCAATGTCCCAACCCACTCATGCCACACAAATAAAGACAATGGTGCACAACCTGGTAGATCCCACAAATATACCATTGCATATAGGAGATGAGCCCTTAAGGCCGTTCAAGATATGATGCTATTGCTGCAGATGACCTAACAACCAATTAATGTCACAAGAAAGTTTTATGTGGGTATCCATCAGATCTTGGAGATTTATAGGTCAATTAAGTGTCAAAGATGTTGAGATCTCAAGAACAAGATCCATGCAGCAAAAGCATATGAAAAAATCCTGGGCCTAAATCATATGACTATTATGACAAGATTTTATCAAAGCATCAAAGCCATTTCACAATCCAAATGGTTCTTGTATTGAGTCTATATCTGTCTAGTGTTTTATCACAGTCTTAATCATTATATTACTTAGCCATTAAGCAACTTGGACCTTGAGTTACTTGGCTGTTAAGCTCCCTGACCTACAAAGTTACTTGGGCCCTAAAATATTTGGTTACATGAACGCGAAGTACAGCTAGCTGTAGACAGGAGATAGGTAAGTTTTTGATAGAATTAAGTCATGTATTGCAGGTCAGTTTATTGTAGAGAAAGAAAGTTGTTTTATTTAGTCAGAGTAACCTCCCAACCCTCTCATCTCCCTCACCATCTTTTTATTTCCCTCTCTAGTCTCTAGTGCATTATTCTCTCCTTTCTCCTCTGTGTCCTTTATTCCATCACCCTTAGCTTACACATTTGAGACCAACCTCATTGATCCTGCATCAATTTTTTATCTAGAAGCAACAAAAGAAACCTTATCTCAAGAAAGGAACGTGCTTGCTTTTGAACCATCTATTCTATAAGCTCCAGCAAAGACAATATGGAATGCTCGGAACTTTCACCCTATGGGCAATCAACTTCATTAAAAACCCATGGCTCTTTTAAATATTTTTCTCAATAAAGGAAAATAATATCCTTGGTGTTTGGGCTTTGGCAAATCCCAACAGGTGTATAACATTACTAGCTTCCATTACTTGCTCCCTCCCAAGTGAGGGTTTTATTGCCTAATGGCTTCATTTGTCCCAGAAGTTTTGGAAAAAAAGAAAAGAGAGGAAAATGGGCAGCATGCAGCCCTCTTAATCCCTCCCTTTATATCCTTTCCACCATTGCCCTGGCCAAACATAATCCCAATTTGAGATCTTCCTTATGAAGCATCACAATCCCCAGAATCCTCGTTCTCCACCATGTCCAATTCACCAAAGGAGTACAATGTTTCTGAACATCATGAACTTGATTAGCCAAAGGTGAATGAATAGGCAACTGCCAGTTAAGATCATTGGGATAGATGAACGCTTGCTAGTTGATATCGCTTAATTGTCAATAGAAAAAAGAGCTTTGAGAAGAGAATGATTAAACGGTTTCAATTGGCTCCTAACAGTTGGTATGCATATATTTTAAAAATGTTGATTGATATCCCTTGATTTACGTCTATAAATCAGATTGATTGATATCTCTATATCCCTTGATTTATGTCTACAAATCGGGGATTTTAATTTATGTATTTCTATATCTAGGTAGGAGATATTTGTCATTGATTTGTTTTCTATTATAATTGATTCGTTTTCTATCATAACCATGTAACCTCATGTATAAATACAAGGCGCTTAGGAGACTTCTCTTTAAGCAATTCTTATTATCAACAGTCTTAAGTTGGTATTAGAGCCTTTTCAAAATCCGGTGGACCCCCCTGTCCTCCATGAAAAAGCTTCTAGTCAGCCAAATCTTCTTGCCGTATATCTTTCCGACAAGCCTCAGCAACACTATGTCTGTCCCCTCAGCAACACAAGTATTGGTGAATTTTAAAGGTAAGACTCTCTCCCCATGCAAAGAAAGCTAATCATTCATCCTCCAACAAAAAAGTTATCAGACATTTCCACATTTCCACCAACAAGGTATTAATGTGAATTCAATGTTAAAAATAGAATATAATCTATGGAACCATGTATTAGTTTTACAAACAATCTAATTGACTCACAGCTACGATTCTTTGGTCCTGTGACCATCATATGTTGGTGCGCTAATATATGTATCTTTTAGAAGTTCATGTTGTCTTGTACTTCATTTGAAGACCACCCATAGTAATGAACTTAAAATTTCACAAAAATATTTGTCCAGTGACCTGCTAGAACTTGGATTACCTAGTTACTAGTGCTTACTAGTCTATACAATTATAGTCTTGGCTAATCGCTAGATCCCACCAGATGCTTGTTAGCCTCTCTAGTATCCATCCATGGAGCTTCAATTTATCCTTTAATTCAAAAGAAGCCAGCATGCAAGAAACACAAGTACAACTTCCTAACATCTGTAATTCACATTGTTAGACATATGCCTATATTAGATTAGCATTTCCAATCCACATAAAAAAAGACAAATGTTATATGAGTATGATATGAGGAGAAATCAAAGAACATGATAGCTTGATATGTTTTAGCCTCCATCCATATAAACTTATCATGAATTTGTCTCAGTACTTGTCAGAGGAAATACAAGAGTACTGCGATGAATATAGGCAACTTTATCCCCAAAACCTTCAAGTAAGAGAAAACATACTTGTATTGGGGCTATTCTGGGAGGAAGCATTAGGCCAGCATCATCTCCATGAGTCATGATAATACCACCAACGAATCTGGTGCTGACAGCCCAGGAAGTCTGCCATACATGTTGCCTTTGTCCATTTTCATCAGTAAACTGCAAGTTGCACAAGTGAAACATGTAAGTTCACATGAGAACATAGTTATTGCAATAACCAAAATATAGGAAAAAAGTATGAATTCATCATGGCTATGCATATTGATTAGGCTTGTAAAGATCTAGCCATATCAAGCCACAAAATGCAAAGATCTGGTTTACAGATACTCGATTTTATGCAACCTGCAAAAAACTATCTGACCCAGGCATAGAACTATAAAATTTGCAAGCACAGAAGAATATCAGACATGACATCTGAAACAGCTCCATATACTGATAGAAACCACAGCAATCAATCAAAATTCTTTATTGAGTACCCAATTCTATGTATTTGCATGTCTATGACAGAATACTCAGGCTAGGGACAAGAAACTAAGGTTTCAAGACAACAGGGCACAACTGTACGTTAGACAACTTTAACAAGTAGATTTTAATTAGAAGAAAGTTCCACTTTAATTCTTTAGAATGTAGCAGACCCAAATATGCTTGATGATAAAGCTTTTAAATTTTGGACTAGACCTTCAGTATTAGCTTAAAAGGGCTCACTACTAGCATCTGACACATGCTATGCAGATGTCTTTTTAAAAAAGAAAGAGGAAAAGAGGAGAAAGGGGGATTTAGTCTCTCCCTTGACATAGGCCATGCTCTCTCAATGCAGGTCCCAAAAATTAGGATGATCCTTCATGTGGTCCCTATCCTGTCCCCAAAACATTGAGAAAAAAGAGATAGCTCTTTCTATTAAATACATAATTAGACTTTGGGTGCCTCTATCTTCACGTGCCCAATTTATGGCATGTTCTTTATACTAGTTGAAGCATGTGCCATGCACATGATGTAAAATATAAAGAATTTTCAAGATTATTAGGTAACAAAGATTATTCAATTGAATGTCATTTAATTTTGTATGATATAGTGCAAAATGAAATATATGAAGAGAAAGATAGTACTTTGTACCAAGCTTCGCGGACTCGGTATCGCAACCCGTGCCAGTTGCCAGCTGGTATCCGTACCGTACCATATCATATTGTCCTATACCGTCAATAAAAAAAATCAAAAAATATACCACCCAACGGCCAAAAAAAAAAACAAAAGAAAAAAGAAAACCGCATGGTACTGATATGTACTGCCCCATACCCGTGCCGTACCATTCCGTACAGGACCAAACCGCCCAGTACCGGCCCATACCGTACCAAACCAACCGATTTGGTTTGGTTTAAACCATTTTTCAAAAAACCAACCTGAATCATTCCGTTTTTCCGTCGGTATGGTACGGTATAGAATGTACCGACTGGTTCGAACCAATACGGAATACCATGCTTTGTACCAAGGTTTTAAATTCCATGGGACGGGGCTATCCCGATTCTCATGGAATAGGACGCACCGCCGTCCCTCCCCCCCCATCCCAACACTTGAGACAAGGGATGTTCTAAGACGTCCCAATCGGGATGCTGGGATGATGGCAATACAATCTCATCCCGACACATGGGATGGTACTCTATCCCGGTATCCCATGGGATGTCCCATCGGGACCTGAATCCTTGTTTTGTACAGTAGACAAGCATAAACCATCTCATACTTACATTAAACTAACTAGCATATTAACCCACGCGATGGGTGGGGTTTTTCCTTTCTTTTTCTTTTTGTTTTTTGCCTTAAAACTTTGCAGGCTCTCACCCACCACCTCCCTGTTCACATCCACTGATTTCTTTTGGAGGATGCCAAGCACGTGGAGGATGCCATAGCTGCCCCTCGCATAATCGAACGGCCCTGGTTGGCCCCTGGGCGCTGGCAGAGAGGGGCGGCGCAAGCAGTGGAGGGAGGAGCAAAATAAAGAAATAATCATATATATACTTCCATCTTTCCTCTGTTTTTGTTGATTTTTTCCATGTTTTCTGCCCCGCTCCCGCCGCCATGTCCACCGTCTCCCGCATTTCTTAAACTTACATCTCCCCCACGTCTGCCTCTTCACCACCTACGGCGTCCACTCCACCAATATTGTCACCACTCGCGTTAATGCCACGAACTTCCACTACACTGTCGAATTCTTAATCGCCAACGGCCTCCCCCTCTCCATCCACATCATCCCCTTCTCAGACCCCACTGCCACCGGCCTTGCCCCCAGCCAAAAGAACCTCTCTGCCATCCCACTGGGCGGCGGCAGAGTTAATTAAGACGAAAGGAAAAGCAAGGCAGTGACGGCAGCAAGACGAGGGAGCATTAAAAAGAAAAAAAAATAGCGAGCAGGAGACCGGAGCGGTAGTGAAGCCATAGAGGGAGTGGTGGTATCTCCCACTCCCTTCTCCAATGCGGTCACCCGCGCCCCCCAACCCACCTTCCAATTCAATGCCGATCCTCTTTAATTGATCCTTTTACCATTTCACCACCCATCTAACTTTCCCCCCAAACTCTCTCTCTCTCCCCCTCCCTCCCTCCCTGATAGGAAAAAAGCCCAACCAATTCGTGAGTTCGATAATAAGACCGGAGATTTCATAGCTCTGTGGTGTGCATTACTATTTACAACGACGGATAGGGAGGACGGGAGGGGGGGAGAGAGAGAGAGGGAAGGCGTGTCTCATCATCGTTATCCCGTGCTCTCGTTTTTTATTATTATTATTATACACATGGCAGAGTGAGGTACCTATATTTTAGGTACGTAGCGAACGGAGCGAGCCCCTCCACGCTTCCGTCTTCAAGGACACGTGGTTTTCTTAAGCGGAGGCAAAAGCTTGAGGTGAGCATAAAACGGCGGAGGAGGATGCCACATGTCAAATGGAGGCATCCGCATTGGATGCCTCCGTTTTAATATACATATATATCAGATTGTTTCAAAAACTAGAATTATAACAATAAACTCATCGTTCTTTTGCATTTTCTTGTCTTTCTTTTGTTTTTCAGTCCTCAGGAGCTTTTTTTGGGGGGTTTTGTTGTTCTTCTTCTATCCCTTAAGTTTGTTCACCAATTTCTTCTGATTTTTGGTGAGTTTTTCCTATTTTTGTTCAATTCGAAATGGCCCCTGAAATCTCCTGGTCTACCTGTTTTAGGAGTCCATCCGATCATAGTTCTTCTAACCCCGGCCCCAGAAATGAAACCATTAGAGAGGTAGCCCATCCAATCTTCGTTCCTGAGACCATTCCTTGCACCCTTTCTGTCGAAGACCTTTCTTTAGTCCAAGTTCAGTACGGGGTCCCCTTCGAGTACGAACTGAAACTTTTTGGATCGAGTGGCCAAGCCTGTGCCCCTCCTTCGGGTCGTTTTTATTTATACACAGAGGCTCTCCGTGCCGGACTAACAATCCCTATCCCTCTCTTTATTGTCGAACTTTTTCACTTTATGAACATATCTTTCTTCAGTAGTCGCGAACTCCTTTCGCTTTATTATAGAATTCTGAGCACTTTGTTTTCTGGCCGAGATTCAGCCTTCAATTTTCCTATTCCAGACCCTCTTTACTTTTAAGCGTCATTCTTCTGCCAAGGACTGGTGGTATATCTCCCCCTAGTTCGGCAAGAAGGGGTTGCTTAAAGGTATCCCTTCATCCATAACTGAAAGAAAAAAATTTTGTCTTGTTCCTTCGATAGAGTTGGGGCTTCCCCCTTGGGGCTAACTAAGCGACTTAGTTCGTAGAGCTCCTGG
Source organism: Cocos nucifera (assembly GCA_006176705.1). Taxonomy (NCBI): domain Eukaryota; kingdom Viridiplantae; phylum Streptophyta; class Magnoliopsida; order Arecales; family Arecaceae; genus Cocos; species Cocos nucifera. The sequence goes on along the minus strand of QRFJ01004275.1, from coordinate 58,694 downwards.
GCTAGAACGGAAGGACCTTGACTCCGCCAATACCCTCAAAAATTACAAAACTCCCTTACTGACCAAGCTAGTAAATGATCGGACTTTATACAATCTCGGCCTTAGCCCATTCAACCCTGTTGCTTTACCCTTTCTCCTAACTTCAGCTTGCTCATTCTTGCAGAGATGACTCTCAAGGAACTGAAGCAGCTGACCAAGAGACTTCGGGCCCAAAAAAGAAAGGGGGTGCTTTGGGGGAGACATCGAAACGAGTAAAGGTTAGCAACTTAAGCTCGGCCACTCCAGCCCATGCAACTTCTGTCCTGAAGGCTGCAGCAACCCCACCGATCTCGACCTCGCCCATCGAGATCACTGCCCCCGCGCCTTCCAATAAGGAGGTGGAGAAGAAAAGAAAGAAGACTGTTGCCAAGAAGATCCGCAAGAATTCTGGTGAATCTTGTAGCAACAGTGCCGACCCGGATCGAGGTTCCCTTGATGATTGGGAGGTCGTCCAACCCCTCATGGAGGACTGCATCATCCCAAACATTATTGAGAAGATTCTTTGGGCAGATGATGAGGAGAGAAAGAAAGACTCCTTTGCAGCCTTCATCGAGATAATCACTTCTTCCATTTTGTACTTAGCTAAATATAAGCACGCTCTCCAGTAGTAACTTATACCTTACTATTTGCAGCTGGGAAACCATCTTTTCACAAATCTGGAGACGGTTAACCTCCACAAGGCTGAGATTGCGAAGGCTATGGAGGTGGCCAAAGAGTACAAGGCCGAAGTGGAGCGTCTGAAGTAGGCGCATTCTGCCAAGGTTGGACACCTCCAAGAAGCGCTCAAGAGAGAAGAACAGGCGTCAACAGAGATAAAGGACGCATTAGTCTCGAAGGAGGACAAAAGGAAGAAAGCCAAGGCCGAGATCATCGAAGAAAGGAAGCGGACAGCCGAAGCCGTGAAGCGAATTGTTTTAGCCTTCAAATCTTCAAAGAAATTGGAGGGCATCAAGATAGCGTTCGCTCAAGAGCCTTTCCGCAAAGGATTCGACCTCTACTACTGGAAAGTTGCCGAGAAGTTCCCCGGGCTAGACCTTGGCTTTCTACTAGAAGATTCTTCTGATGACGAGGCAGGGCCTTCTATTGGAGCCGATCTTCCTTCCGCCAAGCCCGCTGCCGATGCCCCCCAACCCGCCAAGGAGTCAGAACCTACTGAGGACACGCCGATCTCCTCTGCTGCGCCACCTTCAGAGGTCGGAGATCTCTGCTAATTATATTTTTTCTTTTTTTCTACATTTCATATATTTAAATTTTTCAATCAATGAAATTAAATTTCTTCTTTTCATACCTCTATGTTGTGATGTACCAGTAATTCAGAATTCAACTTGCAAACACTGCCCCAAAACACAGTCCTGGGCCAAGGCTGCACCACTACCTCGGGCCATCTCTCTTAAAGCCCTTATTAAAGATTTGAGGAAGTTCGGCATGCCAACAAGAAGTTAAAGAAAACAGAAGATGAACTTCAAAAATTGAGAGACAACTATGTCATCGCCTCAGTCAAGATCAACTATCTCCGCCAAGCTTCAAAGCAGGCCTTTAAGGATTACACGGCCAAAAAGTATCATTTGACTGAAGAGTTAAAGCAGGCGTCGAAGCATGCCAATGAAAAGTCCTGGACCCTGACCGCCAAAATCTATTCTCTTAAGATCGAGCTCTGAGAGATGAACGAGAAAATCAATTAGTTGGAGAGGGGCTCGGACTAGAGTCAAAATAAAGAAGAATATGGCTGAAACTGATCGAAGAAGTTCTCTAATCTACAGAGGTAGCTGCACGCGACCGAAGAAGCATACAACTCCTACAAGATAGGTTGGTGCGAATAGATTGCCAGACTTGAACGGAAACTTCGAGCTGCCAATAATGAGGTAGGCCGGCTTCAAAAGCAGCTAGTGGACCAGGCTCGAGCCAGCCCAAGTGGAAATCCAAGCGAAGTTGCTTCTCTGAAGGATACCCTTGGGAATCTTTCTGAGGCATATGAGAAGAACAAGTTCGAGCTCCTTCAACTTAAAATTTAAATGACCTACCAACGAAATGCTGTAAAGGATGCTGAGGCCGAGTCTGCAGTTTTGCGGAAAAGATTAAGGCTAAGAGAACTTGGAAGCTGCTTGGCGAGAGTTTAGCAGCGAGAAAAGAGCTTAAAGACAAAGTAAATAACTTAAAGCACTCCCTTGTAATGGCAGGGGTTGATAGTCCAAAGTCTGAATAGGACTTTGTCTCTCTCTTCTCTTTTTTTTTTTTGTAATTGGCTTTGAGGACCTATGTAACAAACTTTAGTTTAATGAAATAACACTTCTTTCAATTATCCTTCTGTATCTTGTCGTGACTTGATGCCTGTGGGATTTCTCATTTTCATGTCATGCCCAATATTAATATCGTCTTAAAACAATAATTTTGGTTCAATGTCTAACTTGTAGACCTGTCCCACTTATTTATAAACAACGGTCTTCCGAACTCGTTTAGGAGTTAGCACATCTCCCTGTTTAGGAATCGAGAGTCTTCATGCCCTTCATAAGAGTTTTCACCCACATTAGGATGAGGTTCTCCTCTTGCTCCTAACGCGGTTAACCCCCTGGAGACCTTCGTATCCATCATGAGGGTCTTCACCCACATTAGGACGAGGTTCTCCTGTTCCTAACATGGCTGCCGGGGCACAAAAGAACCATCGAGCGGGCACAAAAGGACCGTTGCAGGGGCCTTTCCCCTGAGGCACAAATGGTCTTCACGAGCTTAACCTCTTATTTAAAAACTGGAGGCTTTCACATCCCTCGTAAGGGCCTTCATCCATGTCAGGATGAGGTCTACCTCCTATTCCTAACATGATTGACCTTTTGTTTAAGAACCGAAGGCCTTCACCCTCGTTAAGACAAGGTTAACCTCCTGTTTAAGAACTGGAGACCTTCACATCCCTCATGAAGGTCTTCATCCAGGTCAGGACGAGGTCCACCTCCTATTCCTGACATGGTTAACCTCCTATTTAAGAATCGGAGGCCTTCACCTCGTCAAGACAAGGCTAACCTCCTGTTTAAGAATCGGAAGCCTTCACATCCCTCATAAGAGTCTTCACCCACGTCAGGACGAGGTCCACCTCCTATTCTTGACGTGGTTAACCTCTTGTTTAAGAACCGGTTGCCTTCACCCTCGTTAAGACGAAATTAACCTCTTGTTTAAGAACCGAAGGCCTTCAAATCCCACTTCATTTAAGAACGAAGTTCGGCTTGGCTGTTTCCTGCCATAATTCAATTTGCACAAAGGACAGGAATGTTAAAATAAAGAATTTTTATTGAAATGTGGTTATCGATAGTACATTCGCAGATTTTCAGCATTTCAAAGTCGAGGTAGTGTAGCTTCTCCAAGCTCCTTTATGCAGTACATTCCTAGTCGGACAACTTCCTTGACTTCATAAAGACCTTCCTAGTTCAGAGCAAGCTTGCCTTGATTTTATAGTTAAGAAACTTCTACTCGACGCAACACCAAATCTTCAACCTTGAAAGTTAATGCTGAGCCACTTTTTGCCTATAGGCCACCATCCGAATTTGGGCTTTCTCTCATTTTTCTTCCAGTAAATCAAGATTTGCCCTGAGATCCTGTGAATTATTTTGTTCATTGAAACCTTCAACTCGCACCGAAGGTAGTCCAAGTTCAACCAGAATGACCGCCTCAGTTTCAAAGGCTAGAGCAAATGGAGTCTCTCCAGTTGGTAACCTTTGAGTGGTCCTATAGGCCCAGAGTACATAATAGAGCTCGTCCACCCATTTTCCTTTCGCCCGCTCAAGTCTTGCTTTTATCTCTTGCAGCAGAGCTCTGTTGGTTATCTCAGCCTCACCATTGGCTTGAGGATGTACTACATATATGAAATGATGGAAAATATTTAAGTCCTCACAGAATTCAGCAAACTTTGCCCCTCCAAACTAGCACCCATTGTCAATAATCAATGTTCGGGGTAGACCAAATCTGCATACTATTGATTTCCAAACAAAATCCTGCACTTTAGCTTCAATAATTTTTGCTAAGGGTTCGACCTCAACCCATTTTATGAAGTAGTCTATTGCCACCAGAAAAAATTTCTACAGTCCGGATGCTATGGGAAACAGTCCAAGTATGTCCATCTCCCACTATACAAATGGCCATAAAGCACTCAAGGGTGTGAGCAAGAAAGCTGGTTGCCTTTGGACATTAGTATTTCTTTGGCACCGATCATATTTTCTCACATAGTCTACTACATCCTGCTGCATAGTCGGCCAATAATATCTTTGCCGTAGCAACTTATAGGATAATGATCTGGCTCCGAGATGATTTCTACATACTCCTTCATGAACTTTCCTCAAGGCATAATCAACTTCAGATGGTCAGAGGCATTTGAGAAGTGACAAAGAATAAAACTTCTTATATAGCTTATTCTCATATAAGATATAACGAGAGGCCTAGTTTCTTTGTTTCCAAGCCTCTTTGGAGTCTCTAGGGAGAATGCCATCTTTGAGATATAGAACCAGTGAATCAACACAACTAGGCTCGTGGTCCATTTACATGATTGTCTGAGGTTCCTCCGAACTTGAGTGCTGAAGAACTTCAAAGAAAACCTCCTTTGGCAACTCATTTGGGGCTAAGATAGCCAATTTAGATAAAAGGTCGACTCTATAATTCTTTGCCCTCGGAATCTGTTGAATGTCAAAACTGTTGGGTCGAAGTCAAACTTTTCACTTTATCCAAGTATTTTTTCATACTTTCCTCCCGAGCTTCATAGCTACCACTGACATGTCCCACCACCAATTGCGAATCATTGTAGACTTTCACATAGTCTGTCTCCAGTTCCCTAGCTATCTTCAATCCTGCAATTAGAGCTTCATATTCTGCTCTATTGTTGATCGCTGGGAACTCAAAGTGTAGTGCGTATTCGATGACAACTCCTGGATTGATAGGATCAAACCTATGCCTGCTCTAGAAGCGTTGGATGAGCCATCAACATATAAGGCCCAGAAATCTATAGGAAGGTCTGCTTTCTCTTCAGGGGAGTTCGATTGCAAACTAGAAGTGCCGACTTCTTACTGCTCAAGCTCGGCTGGATCCAGGATAGTGCATTCTATCACAAAATCGGCCAGTATTTAAGATTTAATGGATGGTTGAGATTGAAACTTGATATCGAATTCAATAAGCTCAATTGCCCACTTTGCTATTCTTCCGGAAGCATCTGGCCAATGAAGAACAGCCTTTAGAGGTTGATCTGTGAAAAGTGTCACCATATGTCCTTGAAAATAGGGTCGGAGTTTCCTAGCTACAATCAACAAAGCATAGGTCAACTTTTCCAATTTAGTATACCTTATTTCCGCATCTCTCAAAACTCAACTTATGTAATAGATCGGCTTTTGAACTTTATTCTCCTCTTTGACTAGAACAGCTCCAATAGCCGCAAAATATACTACAAGATACAAGAACAACTCGCCGAGTTCGGGCTTGGCAAGAAGGGGAGGTAAGCTAAGATAGCTCTTTAGTTCTTCAAAGGCTTGCTGGCATTCAGAGATCCAGCAAAAGTTCTTCGATTGTTTGAGCACTTAGAAAAAGGGCACGCAGCGTTCCACCGACCTTGAAACGAAACGATTCAAAGCCACGATCTTCCCTATTAGATGCTGAACTTCTTTTATTGTCCTCAGAAAGGTCATCTCCTGGATGGCTCAAATCTTCTCTGGGTTTGCCTCAATATCGCGCCTCGACACCATGAACCCTAGAAACTTCACCAAAATTATCCCAAAAGCGCATTTGGTTGGGATTAGCTTCATTTTGTACTTCCAAAGAGTGTTGAATGTCTCTTCCAAGTTGGCAATGTGATTTTTTAAAGATCGGCTTTTGACAAGCATATCATCTACATAAACCTCCATGTTGCAATCGATCTACTCCTTGAAGATTTTATTCACAAGGCGCTGGTAGGTTGCACCTGCATTTTTTAGTCTAAAGAGCATAACCCTGTAACAGTAAAGACCACGGTCAGTAATAAAAGCAATTTTCTCCTCATCTTCAAGTGCCATCTGGATTTCATTATAGTCGAAGAAGGCATCCATGCAAGTGAGGAGCTCATAACTTGAGATTGCATCCATCAGTTGATCAATTCTGGGTAGAGGATAGCTGTTCTTCGAGCAGGTCTTATTCAAATCGGTGAAGTCTATGCACATCCTCCATTTGCCTTCCTAACAAAAACTATATTTGCAATCCAATCTGGATAGGATACCTCCCAAATGAACTTGGCTTTGACCAACTAGTCCACCTCGTCTACAATCGCCTTCTACTACTCTAGTAAAAACTGCGCTTCTTTTGCTTCTCAGGTTGATGCTTGTGATCCACACCCAGGCGATGTTCTATTACCTCTACATCAATCCCAGGCATATCTGTAGGAACCCAAGCAAAGGCATCAGCATTCTTCCGTAGAAAAGTGACGAGCTACCTTTTAACCTCTTCCTCCAAATTGGAGTCAATCTAATCTATTTGGTCCTCATTTCCATCATTTAAGAAAACTCAAATAAGATCGTCAATTGGTTATCCCCACTCAGTCAAATCATCACGAACGTCAAGTCCATCCACTGAATAGGGGTCGGGCTACCTTCCCCCTTGCAAAGCAATGGTATAACAATGTCGTGCCAAGACTTGAACTCCTCTGACTTCTCCAACTCCATGTCCCGTTGGAAACTTCATCTTCAAATAATATGTCAATACCATAGCTCGGAGCGCGTGTAGCCCAGGTCGTCCAAGAATGGCATTATAAGCAGGAGCCTTTACTACCAAAAAATCGATCTAAGCCTTAAATTGCCTCGGGTACTATCCTGCCACCATAGGTAAGGTGATTATTCCTTCGACTGGTATGGAATCGCCGATGAACCCCACTAATGGAGAATTTAATGACCCCATATAACTATCATGTATAGACATTTTAGAGAAAGCATCATACAATAAGACGTCAGCAGAGCTTCCATTATCTACCAAGATACTGCGTACATCATAATTTGCAATATTTAAAGAAATTACAACCGCATCATCATGCGAAAATTGAACCCCTTATGCATCTTCTTCAATGAAAGTGACGGGTTCTTCAATCCACTTCTTTGCTAGCTCTGTCGACCCACTGGCCTCCTATCGATGTCTTCCAGCAATTATGTTGATGATTCCAAAAATGGGTCGATCTCCCAGAGGTTCTTCTCTCCGAGATGATTCTGGCTGTGGAAGAGCTCTTGGCCTATCTTTCCTTCTTTCTGACCGACATCGCAAGAATCGATCCAGTCAACCTCGTCTGATCAGCTTCTCAATTTCGTTCTGGAGCTGAATGCATTCTTCAGTATCGTGACCGTGATCACGATGGTACAAACAACACTTATTTGGGTTGCGCTTGCTTGGATGAGAGCGTATCTTGTCTGGCCTCGGAAGTTGCTCTTAATCTCCATCAACACTTGAGTTTTTGGAGCATTCAAAGAAGAATAGTTATGGAACCTTCGAAGAGGGAGGCTTCGCTGCATCCTTCGATTTGGGCTTCTCGATAGACAAGTTCAAGGTGGAGTTCGGGCTCGTCAGCATTCAGGAGGGGTTCTTGAACACGGCCGAGCTTCACTTGGCTTCTCCGCGAGTGCGGGCTTGCTAGATTATCCCACCTGCCGCTCTCTTGTGGCTTTATTATCTCGAAGCTTGAAAGCTTCCTTAGCTAGGGCATAGCCCTCAGCCCAAGCCAGCATGTCGACGAAGTCCCGAGGATACTTCTTCAAAAAGAATAAGATTATTCTTTAAAAGACGGCCCTTCAATGCGGTCATAACAACAAGTTGGTCCAGATTTCGAACCTCCAGAGCAGCAGTATTAAAGTGGCTGACATAGGCTTGAATGAATTCCCCTTCCTTCTGCTTGATGTTGACAAGAAAATCCGAGCCCCACCTCTAACGCCTGCTACTGACGAAGTGAGCCGCGAACTAGTGGCTCAACTGGTCAAAGGAATAGATGGTACTCGACTTAAGGCTCGAGTACCAATTTCTTGCTATATCCTTTAGGGTGGAGAAAAAAGCTCAACACAAAATGGCATCCAGTGTGCCATGGAGCAGCATCATAGTCCAGAAGGATTCGAGGTGGTTGATAGGATTCAAGATCCCATCATAACTCTCAAACTAGGAGAGTTTGAACTTCAACAGGATGGACTTCTGCATGATCTGGGAAATGAATGGTGGGTTAGTGCAGATGTCATCATTGTGAACCAGGATAGCATAGCGGAGTTTCTTAATCCACCGATTCATCTCCTAAAGCTTTTGAACAAGGTCATCATCTCAATCATGAATCTTAAAGGATGGCTGGCTTGACAAAGACAGACTTTTCGGGAATGGAGTCATGCTTGGAGCAAGGGCTCTCTACTCTCTATTTTTCCTTCTCTGGATTCTTCGATTGGCTTCTCTAGGTGGGTCGTCCTTGTACTAGATCTCGACGTTCCGACGATGGTCTTTCCAGCGGTGCTGGTGCCGGAGCCTACTGCATGGCCTACACCGCTTCCGTGAGGCCCCTTACCTACTGTAACAGCAAGTTGAACTGGTCCATATCCACCAATGTTGCCGGTGGAGAAGATAGGGGTGCAAATGACGAAGCCGGAACTGATGGATCGATCGGTTCCTGGTTGGATTAGGCGGCGATAGCGATGGATCTTTGAGAGGCCTTCCTGGGTGGCATCTTGCTAGTATAGAGGAAGATCAAAAGAAAAAGAGTGAAAGAAGAAGAGCTCGACTAGGTACTCCTCTTAGAACAAGGGCTCAGACATCCTTCCTATAGCGTCAATCCTGTTGGTGCAGAAAATGGATTGCCATCGAAGTTCGCTAAAAGTGGAGGGACAGCCTCGCCGACGAGACCTATAAAACAAAGTCTGGACCGAAGATGGATGGCTCCAGTGTGGATCCTCTGATGGTTAAGTTAGCTTCCCGGCCAACAAGAATGGAATACACAGGCGGTTAGAATGGAGAGGAGAGCTTAGAGAGAAAACATATCTAAAGGATCCTTTTTATAGATGGAGCCTATAATAGAATGATAGTAACAACCATAACAGAATGTCAAAAGACCGTTCGGGCCACTTAGAGTTTGTTACGGAGAGTAGGCTGTCATTTATCGCAATTCACTAGCAGTTGAATTCCATTTGTTGAACTTTGGATGGAGAATTAGAAACTTCTGAGCTTAGTAATGTGGTGTTCATGCTGAGATTTGGAACTTGAGGTCGGGCTAACCGAGCTTGAAGGTTAGCTTCTAAGTTGTGGATGACGGGCTCGTAAATTAGGTTCTGAGTTCAAACCTCGATGGAGCTATCTTGACAGCTTTCAGAAGCTCGACCGCCTTCAAGATAGGCCGAGAGCGGGTGTAAATATTCTGATCTAGAAGGCTGGAGGTCGGAAGAGATGATAGGTTCCTCAATTAAAACCACGACCAAGCTCTCCCAAGTTGAAGATCGGACTCATATTGGTGGTGAGGTCCTCTTGCTGATTCAAGTTCGTCCAATCGAAGTCTTTAGCAAGATCTACCATCCATAGGATGAAGTAGAGGAGTTCGACCGGCCCCCAAGGTCTGCCTTTGGTCGAGGTCGGACAATGCTAAAGTTCCATATTTAGGGGGTGGCTGCTGCTTATTCTGGACTAGAGATCGAAATCAGTCAAATGACGAACTCATTTCACTGTTCAAGTTCGTCTGGCCGAAGTTCACAGTGTAGTTTTGGCAAGGTCTACAATTATTGAGAGAAAGTTGGGAGAGCTGTTGCTGAGAAGATCGATCGGTGCACAAGGTCGGACATTTATAAGGGTTATTGTCATTTCCAGGATGAGCTGTTCTTGAATGAAACTTTGAGCTTAGTCGCATTGGAAGGCCGATCTTCAGGAACCAGTCTGGACCAGGGGATCAACTTGAGTGAACTTCGGATTTGATCACCGCAACCCCAGATGATGCTATATCAAGATCGAACTTCCGTCTGGACTTCGGTGGGAGCTATTTTACCCCCAACAAAGAATATTTCAAAGCCTCAGGATTGATCCTCCTTTGTATCTTTAATGTTCCATTCTTGTATTATATACAAAATAAGAAAACACCACAACCAATAATTCAATTATCTATGTTCTTCAGGTACAAGAATATTTCAAAGCCTCAGGATTGATCCTCCTCCTACACATATCATCTAAGAAAAATTACTTTAGATGTTTATTAATTAGATAGCTTTCATACATTCTAATTCTTTTATATCAATTATATTTAGATTCCACCATAATTATTTCTAGGAATAACAATAAATATGGTTTCAGGTCATTTTGTGACTCGAATTGGTCCTGACTTGATTAAATCTGACAACACCACTTTTGGACCTGTTGGGGATAAACCCCGCTCCTGCCGAAGTCAAGTTTGGTGCCCAGCCTGATGCGGCCAATAGCCACGGAAGAACTTCGGCGGATGGGTCTTGGCCGAACTATTACAGCCGACCGAACTGATAAGCGGCCGAGCCCCTTCGGACTCTCAGCGGCCGAACTCCTCAAGCGGCCGTCCCTTCAGTCTGCCGAACTCCGCAGCAGTAATCCCTCAACCGAACTTCTCAGCTTACTCCTCGACCGGACTCCTCCCAGACACCCCCTTCAGCCAGCCGAACTCATCAGCAGCCGAGCTCCTTCGGACTCCCAGCGGTCGAACTTCCAGTGGCCGAACTTCTATAGAAGCCGAACTTCTATGGAAGCCGAACTTCTTACGGACTGTTGACGGATTCCTGCAAGCGATCCCACTACTAAACGGTTACACGATAATAACGATCGGCATTTATCAAGTCAATAACGATCGGCATTTAAAGTCAATAACGATCGGCATTGATCAGGACAGTTACGACAATCATTAATCAAGGCAGTTACGACAAGCTCCCTCTATAAAAAGGACCCTCCAGATACGCTTACGCTAGGTTCTGAAAACCCTTCTCTTTTCCTCAAAACTCTATTGAACTCCACACTGAGCACTCCATTCCTGTTGATTGGAGCTGACTTGATCATCGGAGGATCCTGCCGGAGCCACCCCCACCGGCTCCAGACGGGACTTTGTTTTGCAGGTCCCCGACGGCGATCTCATCGGCCTCCACTCCAACGGATTCCGATGACGACCAGATTCTGCATCAACAGATTGGCGCTAGAGGAAGAGCCGAACCTCCGAGGTTCCCTTGTTCTTAAAGGAGTGCTCGGCGACGATTTCTCTCTCCGAAGATCCATCTTCTTCCTCACCAGAGTTCTCTTCCGAAGAGAAAATGCCTCCTAGGAGAGCCTCGACTCGGCGATCGGCGGCCTCCGTATCCCGATCCCATCCAGATCCATCTGTTCCTACTTCGGCCCCGGTCGCTCAGGTTCCACCTGCACCCGCGGTGGATGTAAAGCAGTTCGACCTGCTTGTCCGACAAATCCGTGGCCTCGCGGAGGCAATGCAGGCCTTACAGCAGCCTCTGGTGGTAACTCCACCAGGAAACCCACCATCGGAATGTCGGGAACCAGCCCCAAGAGTACCAGGGCCAACGTACCCGTCGCCCCTGAGAAGGAGAAACAGAGAGCCGAGGATCCGTGTTCGAATCATGGTTCTCTTCTGGGGCAGACCTTCCCTATTTGTAGCCGGAAGCCCCCCAAGATTTGCAACCGAGACGACACCCTCGATCACAGACTACGGGAGATGGACCGACGGATTGAAGAGCTCAGCCACGTCGCCCCGGCTCATCATGCCGACGTCCGCGCCGATCTCCCTTTCTCCCTCCAAATAATACAAGAGCCCGTCCCGCCGAACTTCAAGCTCCCTCAACTTGAAAGCTACGATGGGACCTCTGATCCGGTTGATCATCTGGAGGCCTTCCGGACCATGATGCTGCTTCACGGCGCTTCAGACGCCATGCTGTGCCGAGCCTTCCCATCTACCTTAAAGGGAGCAGCGAGGAACTGGTACTCGACGTTGAAGCCAAGTACGATCTTCTCTTTTGACCAAATAAGCAGTCAGTTCATGGCCCACTTCATCAGCAGCCGACGACCGAGCCGAGGTTCGAATTCCCTGATGAACGTCAAGCAGAAGCAAGGGAAATCCATCCGGACTTACGTCACCCGGTTTAACGCCGCGGCATTGGAAGTCCGGGACTTGGACCAGTCTGTCGCGATGGCCGCACTCAAGGACGGCCTTCAGAAAAATAACTGGCTATTCTTCCTGAAGAAAAGGTATCCCAGGGACTTCGCCGATCTGCTGGCTCGAGCCGAGAGATATGCCCGTGCGGAAGAAGCCTTCAAGTTGAAGGACGAAGAAGCCTTAAGGGAGCGGCTGGCAGGCAATGGAGAGCCGAATGAAGTTCGGCCGCGCCCACGGACTCCTTCCGATAGCAGGCGGGCCTGAACTCCTCGAGCTCACAGAGAAGCGCGAAGAAGCCCTCCCAAAAGATTCCGCGACTACGCCCCCCCAACGCTCCTCGAACTCAGATCCTCACCGAAGTTAAGAACCAACTGCCAAGACCATAAGGGTTACGGTCTCCCCCAAACAAGCGTAACCGAAGCAAGTACTGCCTCTACCATCGCGACCACGGCCACGACACTGAGTGCATCCAGCTCCGAGACGAAATCGAGGAGCTCGTTAGAAAGGGACGGCTGGGTAAATTCATTCGACGCCAGCCTGAAGATCGGCGAAGGGCGCTGCCGTAACAAGAAACGATAAGGTCGGCCGCCTCACAACGTCGTCAACGTTACCCCAGGTCCCAGCGTCGAAGCCAAGAGAAGCATGCTCCAAAGTGAGAAGGCCAGCATGAGATAGAAAAGGTCGTCCGCATGAAGAAGCGCGGAGGAACAACGCTACCACGACCCTGAGTCACAAAAAATTCGGGAATACATTGCCAGTAACTTCCTTTCAATAAAGTTCTTCCCTTTCAACAGTATATTGTTTTTGGGCGCCAAAACTATGTAATGATAGGGAAAGAAGCAGTCAATAGTCGCCATGTTAAGAACAAGAGGAAGACCTCGTCCTAACACGAGCAGGTCAAAGACCATCAACCTCGGCCAGAGATAAGATCTCTCCCGAGCGACCACCTTGGATAGAGATAAGATCTCTTCCGAGAAGTTCGGCCAGAGATAAGATCTCTCCCGAGAAGCGACTTCGGCAGCGACTTCGTCCAGAGATAAGATCTCTCCGAGAAGCAACCTCGGCCAGAGATAGGATCTCTTCCGAGCGACCACCTCAGCTAGAGATAAAATCTCTCCGAGAAGTTCGGCCAGAGATAAGATCTCTCCCGAAAAGCAACCTCGATCAGAGATAAGATCTCTCGAGCGACCACCTCGACTAGAGATAAGATCTCTTCCGAGAAGTTCGGCCAGAGATAAGATCTCTCCCGAGAAGCGACTTCGGCTAGAGATAAGATCTCTCTCGAGAAGCAACCTCGGCCAGAGATAAGATCTCTCCCGAGCGACCACCCTCGGCCAGAGATAAGATCTCTCCCGAGAAGTTCGGCCAGAGATAAGATCTCTCCCAAGGAGCGACGTCGGCCAGAGATAAGATCTCTCCTGAGCGGCCAAGACAACCTCGGCCAGAGATAAGATCGGAGACAACCTCATCCTGAGATCAGATCTCCCCTGAGCGCCCGTATCAATCTCGGCTGTAGGAGACAATGTCGCCCCCAATGAGCTCAACCTCCGACCTCGATCGCAGGAGACGAAGCCTACCTCAACCTCGGTTGTAGATGGGATCTCCTCCGAACTTCAACTTCAACATCAACTTTAGCCGAAGATGAGATCTCCCCCGAGCTTCGACCTGAACCAGCACGGAGCCCAGAAGAGAACTTCGGCAGTCGCCTTTTCTGCACTCCCTTCGAATTTCGAACTCGGAAGTGGGGGAGCTAGTGTTGAGGATAAACCCCGCTCCTGCCGAAGTCAAGTTCGGTGCCCAGCCTGATGCGGCCAGTAGCCACAGAAGAACTTCGACGGATGGGTCTTGGCCGAACTATTACAGCCGACCGAACTGATAAGCGGCCGAGCCCCTTCGGACTCTCAACGGTCGAACTCCTCAAGCGGCCGTCCCTTCAGCTTGCCGAACTCCGTAGCAGTAATCCCTCAATCGAACTTCTCAGCTTACTCCTCGACCGGACTTCTTCGGGAGCCGGACTCCTCCCAGACACCCCCTTCAGCCAACCGAACTCCTCAGCGGCCGAGCTCCTTTGGACTCTCAGCGGTCGAACTTCCAATGACCGAACTTCTATAGAAGCCGAACTTCTTACGGATTGTTGACGAATTCCTGCAAGCGATCCCACTACTAAACGGTTACACGATAATAACGATCGACATTTATCAAGTCAATAACGATCGGCATTTAAAGTCAATAACGATCGGCATTGATCAGAACAGTTACGACAATCATTAATCAAGACAGTTACGACAAGCTCCCTCTATAAAAAGGACCCTCCAGATACGCTTACGCCAGGTTCTGAAAATTATTCTCTTCTCCTCAAAACTCTATTGAACTCCACACTGAGCACTCCATTCCTGTTGACTGGAGCTGACTTAATCGTCGGAGAGTCCTGCCAGAGCCACCCCCACCGGCTCCAGACGGGACTTTGTTTTGCAGATCCCCGACGGCGACCTCATCGACCTCCACTCCAACGGATTCTGGCGACGACCAGATTCTGCGTCAACAGGACCCAACAGGGTAATCGGGTCTAGTTCAAAAAGATAACTTGTTTAAGAAAATAGATCGGATCAACATTATGCATTTTCCTACTGAATCCAAACTCCACTTTGCTTTTGGATTTATCCTTCAAGGATTTAAAACTAGTGGGATGGAGTACTCGGTTTCCTGTAAAATGGGACATGTTGCATCTTGCCTCATCCCGAAGGCCATCCAAATTAGGCATCTCAGTTCTACTACACAAAAAAAAAGGAAAAATATGGAGAACAATTTAGCAATTTAGTGCTAGGGTGGGGGTTTGATTATCGATGGGCATCACTAGGCCCTCAAGGGAAAAAAATATGTGAGGGCAAAGCAGATCCCCCAATGCTCTTAGTGAAAATAAGCAAATAGACTATCAGCCCAAACAATTAGAGAGGATAGGGGGTGCCCTCACCTACATTACATTTATACAGAATCCTTGTGGCATTGGGGACAACCTCGAATCATAGAAATCTCGCAAAGGTAGATCTTCATGTGGAATCATGGAGCTCTCTCATAAGTTATATCCTCATTAATCTCGCAACGATGAGGGATTTGAGGATCCCAAAATTCCTAAAAGATCGGAAAAAAAAAAAGGCAAATCACTATATTACATCATGTACCAAAAGGGACCACCACAAGATGAGCGAGATGCCCCACTTGTGATGGGATTGGGTATCCATATTCGTCCCATGCCCCATAGGATGGGCAAAACACCCTCCGACCCGCCTATCCTTAAATCCTTGCTATCCCTTACCCTGCTTCCCTCTCATCGTGTGGGCAATTTCTTTTTACATAATTATTTTATCTTGCTCACAAACTTTGATGAAAATCCTTTAAAAAAAAGAAAAGAAAAAAAATAAGATTATCATACTCGTCCATGCAGTCTTTGGTTCGGGAATAAAGCAGGCATAAGGTTTAGAAATTAGAATAAGTCTTCTACCTGTTGAATGGCTTTTGAAACATAAGTGAGGAAATGTTATACCAATCAAACTTGCTTATGTCAAGCATAATTATTCCAAGAAAAGATTGTCAACAAATATTTTAATTTGGAAAAGATATAAATATGATTCTCTTCCTTTTTTAGGTAAAAACCCCCAATTAAAATTTATTCCAAAATTTATGGGCACATAGAATAGGAATCAAGGTTGGCTGTGCCGGTTTTAAGACTTGTATTGGTTGCTTGGTGATACATTATGTATGATATGGTACACTACCATGCCGTTCCGATCCGTTTTAGACTTTTTTTATTTTCAAATTTTGAACTGAAGTTAGCATATGTTTTGCCGACCTCAATTCAGAAAATTAGAAATTAAAAAAAAAAAAAGAGAGAGAGCGAGAGAACGGGACAATGGGGGAGAGGGATAAAGAGAAGTAGGAAAGGAGAGAAGAAGAGAGAAATGGGAGGGAGCAAAGGGCCAAGGAAACCCCAATCTAGATAGAGAGGGGGGGGTGGAGAAAGGAGACGTAGGAGGAACTTACTAGGGGGATGCTCTTCAACCAGCGAAGTGGGGGGGGGGGGCGCGGGCAATGTTCGCAATCAGTGGCGGGGGCCTCTCGAACATCCCTAGAATGAGGGGAATGGGAATCGAACAAGCCAAGGGGGTGAGGTGCAGACAGTTAAGAAAATGTGAGATTTAAACAAATCAAGGTGGGGGAATAGGGATTTAAGTGAAACCAAGGCCCATCTCGAATTAAAAGGATGAACCATGCTAGTCCCCAGCCGGTCTGGTTTAGTATGCCCCGAACTAGCCAATTCATCACAGTTCAGCCTTGATAGGAACAAATTATAGAACTAATCCATAAGCACAACACAACTATTCCAATTCCACTTTTTCTAATTCCCGAACCAAAGACTGCATTCGCTTCATGGTCGAGACTTAGGATGGAACAAGACTCTTTTCATTGAGTTATTCCAGCTATTCTTGTTAAAAATTTCTTGGAAAATCACATTATTTAAATGGCAGAGTAGGAATTGGAAAAGTTCAAAACATTAATTTTTAGGTAAAATAATTTACTCCCAGTTAATGTAGATAATTGGGTGGTGAATTTATTTATTCTAAACTAATTTCTTCCATAAGCACAGAAGACTTGAGTTTTCACCTTTGGTTTCGGTCACACTATATGAGTTTCTTAGTATTCTTTTTTCAATAATTTACGAAGAAAACCAAATGCAGTTTTACAATAAATATTTACCTATTATATATTAGCATTCTCAATAATTATTATTCCCATTGCTATGCTGGTGATGGGTTGCATGGTGTTTTGCTTGTTGGATATTTAAATCAGTTCTGCCTTGTTTTTCCTTCCAGACTTCGTACAATAGTTACTAAGATATAGTAGATGAAAAATTTATTCATGGTTTAGATCTAACCAAGATTTTGAATTATGGAGGTCTTGGCCATCTCATCAGTTGGCGGTACAGGGATGGACCAAGATCTCAATTATCTTAGCCAACAATGGAAGGTTGGAATAACTAAGAAAGAACTGAGATTTCATATATCACATTTAATATTATGGAAATCAAGATTTCGAAATCTTTGTCATCTGAATCCAAGTGCAATTTCCATATTAAGAAAACAAGGTGATTATTTACTAGAGCATCATAACATAGAGTTGCCAAAAAAGGATTATTTATATAGCTAGAAGAACAGAAGTGAATTTGAATGATTATTTTTTTTGACTGTCTACTGAAACAACATAGCATACCTGAATGAGAGAGTATACCACGTGGAGTATGGTACCTCTCTGTGGCCATCTTTTTTGACCATGGCCATTGAAGCGCTACGACAACACCATGGATAATAGATATGGCAAAAGAGATGTAGGAAAGCTACCCATTTTACACATTAGAACATGAATAGTAAACTACGATGGTAGAGACATTTTTATAGCAAGATGAATGAAAAGCGGGGCCTCTGCCTTAATATAGTAGCATAGACATAAAGATACATGTCAGATATCCTATAAGAGGAGCCCCAAAATTATGGAGTATATATTAAGATTGAAACTGCAGACTACAAGAGGGTGCATCATACACAAATGGCATTTACATCTGCAAACATTCAATAAATTAGGAGTAATGAAAACTATGCTCCTGTGCTATTTATGGTTATCTGTGTGCAAGAGGCACTAGGTTCATGTACCAAATCTTTGGCATGTCATTATTGGAAAGACAAGTGGTACCACACACTCTCACTCAACAAAAAAGACCCACTCCTCCTACCAATAAAAAATCCCAACCAACATGAGTGCAAGCTTTTCAACTTTAACAGCTATATAAGATGATCATTGATAGGATTAGACTACTCATTACATGGGTAAGCAGTAAGCCAGCAACATTAAATAAAGAATATGCTGTAAGGCCACTCCTCCCACCCCACCTACCAAATCAAATTGGAATTGACAGTAGTATGAACTAGCTTCACCACCAAATTAGATTTCCTTGGGATGCCTTTTTGTTTCTTTCAATCAAAACTGAGTTTTTCCCTTTCATTCTTCAAAACTAAGAGAATTTAGATTATATTAAATGTTCCTAGGAACTGGGAGTTCCTGAAATTTTGCATGAATACATCAAAATAGCAAATCAAATTTTATGATAAAATCAAAGACAAGTTAGCAATGATAATAATATTTTTCTTTAGTTTATAAAGAGCCACTCTCTCTTGCAAATCTCACAGACAATTACAAAAATAATAAACGATTTGCATAGAGATTTTCCTCTACATTTAATCATCTTTACCTGCCCTATTGCTCAGATAAGAGCTCGAACTGAAAGAACAGTGAAAGCAAGGAGGAGATTCAATGGAGAGAACAGAAACTAGACCTACTACACACATTTCTTATGAACGGGGATAGGGATTGAATTGGAAGCATAGTTAGGAAATGGACTCCAGACTACAGTTTAGCAATCCATGCTTCTAATGTTGGTCAAAGATCTAAACAAGATAGGGCCAAAACCTTTCATTATGTTGATTCTGGCTAAGCCCAAATGATTATTGAAGAAAAAAACATAGGCTACCAAATGTTGCTTAGACATGCTCAGAGGCCAAAAACCCATAAGCTCATATTGTTTTGAGAACTTATCTGTAATTTTGATTATATATATGCAGCTATGCCACATAATTTTGGCAAGCAACATTTATGACACCAAAAATATATTTAGCAAGTTGTTCCACGAATAAGCATGTCAAGGAATAAATTCGAACTTTCAATTATTTAAGCTTCCTTTTTGAAGCAATTTAGAAAGGAACGTACCAAAAAATGCTCCAAGGGGCTAGAGAGAGGCCTAGGCCCAAAATAAAGGGACTGGCGGGTGATTCAAGTCCAAGCATAGCCTTTAAGGCTGTGGCCTAAGAGTCTAAAAGCATAACAAAAATGAGCTTTGCTAAAGTCATCGAGTTAGCCCTACACATTAAGATAAGAACTGTAACTCAAGCTGCTAGCTTGGCTTAAGCACTAATTGTAACCAACCCAACCTCTATGCTCCTCCCAACCTTAACATTACAAAACCCAACCTTGTGTTTGGAATGCCCAATCCAACAAAAGCAAATCATGAGCTAAATTTAGGTCGGTTTAGGTTGATATTGGGTTCAAATATGTTGTCAAAGGCACTTCGAGTGCTTTTATACAATCTCAGATAAGGGAGGAGACAATTGAATGTGCTGACAGCCCTCAAGCAAGGCAGCTTTACTGAGAAACTGTAGGGCAAGCAACAAGTGAGCTATTTGCAGGCTTGGAGTTGGCCTGCTCATCTAGTAAGCAAGCTCACCCGGAGCCGTATTTCTACGCTTGAATTATGAATGAGTGGAGCGCAATCTAGTGTTTGGTTGTTCTGCTTAAGCTTTGGTTAAACTATAGGGACCTGTACCAATCAGTAGCTGGTTCAGCTCAGTATGGGGTGAACCGAGAGGCTCGATCCGGTTCAGCATACTGAGTTGAACTTTTTTTTTTCATTTTTTATCTCAGTATATGTACACCTTAGTATGGTACAGTATGGGGGCAGTATGCCTCGGTACAGGCGATTCAGAGGTGGTTTCAAAAAACAGGGCCGAATTGACCCGGCCCTACATCGGTGTTCGGCTTGGTATGAGATGAACCGGGTGGTTCGGTCCAGTTCAGCAAGCCATGAATTATAGATAATTAACTATTAGATATCAATCCTTTGGCTAATCACTTACATCAGATTTAGTCATTGGATGATTGGATCAAAATCCAATGATTAATCTTATTTACATTTGTGTGATCTAAGGAGAAGCCTCAAAGCTCCTCACTCCTAATCCCACTGCCTCACTATTGTGATGGTTTCTCTTCATTCTTCCCTGAATCATGGCACCAACCTCTCTTCCTCTAGTCCTTTTCCACCCCTTCTCTACCACTACCTCCTTGCTACCATTAAGGTTTGCAAGTTGCAACAATCGGCCCGAAGGTTCTCGTCTATGAAAACATGTGTATTTTGTGTGGTCTTTCATTTTGGATTACATCCTCTATTTACACAAATTAGTACATAATTGGCATACATTATAAAGTTACTAAATCACACTAAACAAATCGGTTTCTTGATTTGCATGTATTCCTTTGTGCAACTTTCCTTAATTCCACCAAACAAATTCCATAGAGTTGTTTTCCTAATTTGGATAGATCTTTTTGTATATCATTCATCACTTGTACTAAATAACACATGTAAATCTTCAGATTTGTAGTATGAATCCCTGACCAAGGCACCCAAAGGCCTTCAAAGGGCCGACGAGGCCGCCGCACCGCCACCGAGGCCAATGAAGGTGGTAGGGGCTCCGCCCTCCTCTCAATCAAAACAAGAGCTTCGACCACTATTTCACAATTTTTTTGAATTTATCAAATGAAGTTGACAACTATGTTGCTGTATTGCCAACTTCACTGTTTTTCAACTCTTTGATATTTTCGGTTGAAGTTGGCAATTGTGCCAACTATGCCGATAAATCAAAAAAATCCCTTATTTCGATCGGGATGAGGGTGGAACCCTCCCTCGGCCTTCACTGGCCTCAGCCACAACGTTACAGCCTTACCAACCCTCCAACGACGTCCGAGGTCCTCTCCCTCTCCCTTTCCTTCCCTCCCTCCACTTTCATCGAGATCGACAGCGGCACAGCGAGCTTGGCTACCCTCCAATGGTCTCCAGGCCATCTCCCTCTCCCTCTCCTTCCCTCCCCCTCTTTCTCTTTTCCTCTCTTTCTTTCTCTTTCCTTCTCCCTCTCTCCCTCACCAGTTTCTCATTTCGAACGCCAGAACGCCGGAACCATCCCACTCAGTCACAAGTACAATTCAAGGTGGTTTAGTGAACCATGTTTTGACCACTCTTGTTGCATCAACATAAGCTTGTTTGGGATTTTGAGATAGATGAAGAAACATATATTTGCCTTGACTTCAGTCTTTTTAAATACACAATCCACCATCATCCAAATAACTAGAAGGAAATTATGAATCAAGAGTACCAAAAAGATTGAGATCTAATGTCCTATTAACATGATTAATAAAAATAGTAAAAGAGAACAAAAAATATCACCCATCCATGGTTTGTCGTACCACCTCATAGCGCCCAGCACGAGGTATACCATATCATACCAAGACATTGTATTGACACTCGGTATGTTGTCTCGTACCATACCGAACCTCATACCAATACTATAATAGGATGGTATCAATGGGGGTTGATACTAAAATGGCGAACCTTACACCTACCATTATTGACCATCTATCATCCATGGCACATTGCCCTCTAATTTTCTTCATCCATAGTTCACCATGGCAGCACAACTATCCACTTTCTCTAATATCAGTCATCCAAGCTTTGAAATGGATGGGTTCTTAGAGATTAGGGTAATGCTAATTGAAATAAGTATTCTCAAATTCCACATCTTCAACATTGTCTTAAAGCATGAAGCAGTCAATTGTCCGCCAATTCTAATTGATGGATTGCATACATATTACTGTCAAGCACGGTTTTAAATATCATGGGATAGGATCATCCTGGTTTTCTCATGAAATAGACACTCTGCATACTGATACTCGGGAAGATAGATGTTTCATACCATCCTGGTCCATTTTCCAACCTTCTCAACCCATTTGCCAACTCATCTCATCCCAACACTTGAGGCAGTGCCCTATCCGCCATCACGCCGACAACATCAAACCTTGACCATGCACTTATTAAACTCAACAAGGCTGAAGTATGATTATCTGAAACATTTATAAAATTTAGTTATATATTTGTCAATCAGGTTTGACTGGGTTAGGCTAAATCGGCTTGAGGCAAGGTTCGACAAACCAATATTAGAGGTCGTACTGACTGAGTGACCGGTTCAATGTGGGTAAAGCCTATTCCTTGCTGTTTTGAAGCATATCAAAAACAGAGAGATAGAGAGAAAAAGAGAGAGGAAAAGAGGGAGAAGGAGAGGGAGGGTGGGAAGGAGGAAGGGGAGGGTCAAGGGCTAAACCCTAACCCTAAACCCTAGTGGAGCAAGAGAGAAAGAGGGGGAGAGAGAGAGAGAGGCAGGAGGTAGGTAGGGGAAGGAGAAGGAGAGAGAGAGGGAGGGCTAAATCCTAATCGTAATATGGAGAGAGAGAGAGAGAGGGGGGAGAGGGGAGAGAGAGAGAAAGGAGAGAGAGAGGGGGGGAGGGGGGAGAGAGAGAGAGAGAGAGAAAGAGAGAGAGAGCAAGGAGGTCAGGGGAGGTGCTCTTGAACATCATCGTGAGCAAAGGGCTTCTCTCGAACGATCACAAGTCGAGGAAAAGGGGGTTATATAATCAAATTGATGGGTATTGGTGGATGGACGGAGGTGGGAGAGGGGATTTATAGCCGAACCAAATTGATCCATTGAACATTCCAATTTGGCACTGGTTCGATTCAATATAGAGCAAATCACCAAGTTTGAATCAATTCAACAATGACTGGTTTGAGGTTTGCTAGTGTCTGGGTCAAGTTTAAGCCCACTCTTTGTTTAATCTATTTTTAAAGGCAAGTCCAACCTAAAATTATAAAATCTTGGTCATCCCAACCCAACAAACAAGCTATGTTGGTCTTGTTCGGGTTGAACCCAACTCCAGTTGCACCCCATATTTGAGACATAAGGTTTTCCATACCACTCCAAACCGCCAAACATACTAAACCAAACCAACGACCTGGTTCACCTTGCCAATCCAAGGCAGTGGTTGAACCACTCCAAACTAGGTTGTTCAGACCGGTACTAATGCAAATCACTTGTTTGCACCAATTCAAGCTTAATTCACCCATCTTCCTCCCCACGCACCCCCCCAACTTCAATAATATAGGAGGGAGGCTAGGAAGGCCTCCCATGCCTTCTCACTCCTTTCATTTATTTTTTTAAAAAAATTAAAAAAAAGGAGAAAACATCGGATTTTGCAAGATTTGAGCAAAATCTAAGCTAAAATCAAGTAATGAGCCTCTCTTGTTCCCTATTTCTTTTTTTTTATTTAGAGGCAGAAAATCAGCAATAAAATGGAAAACAGGGAGAGATAATGCTAAATTTTTTTGATTTTAACATGATTTCATGATATATTGTAGATCTATGGATAATTTACATCAAAGTTCACTATCTCAGTACCGGATCCTATACCAATATCATCCAATTATAATGCCAGTATGTATTATGATACAAGACGAGGTGTACAAAGTGTCGATATGGTATGAGATTACGTACCAATTTGGTACTAATACAATACGGTACGTCCAGTATGGTATGGCGAACCTTGATCTATACAATACCACCAAAATGATAATTTTTCATTAAATCTATAATTTTTTTAAACTAAAAAGTATGTTTCTAGATTAAAAATTAAAAAATAAAAAAGTCAAAAATTCTTTAAAATTAGCAGCATGATTAAAGATATGCATGCTATTCACTACAAAAATTGATGTAAATTATTTAAGTTTAAGCATGATCATGCACTGATCACTTCTAGCCAATCAGTCACACGGTTCGCAGGAGGGTGGGCAACTTCGCATGGCTCCATGTCAAAAGCATCATCCCAGCAATTTAATAGAGAGATGCTTTGGAGAGGCTACCATGGTACCTGATCTAGTCAAGGTGGAGGACCCAATTGATCCTCCCAATAAAGCCAACCATCCAAAGACATCTAGGGAAAGAAGGCAGCTGTTCAGGCCAGCGAGAAATGAAAACGAAAGGCAACTGCATATCCATTGGAGAGGGACGAGAAGTCTGTTTACTCGTATTCCAAGACCAAATTATCCCAACAAAGTAGCAATGGTGACAACTCAACTAATGATGTATCTGGTGGCTAGGATGGCACCAAAGTCTACATTTCGCAACCCCAAGGTGGAGAAGATCTTATTTGAGACCTTAAAGGGTTGCTACTCCTTCCGTCCATCCACATTACCCCAAATTGAGAAGGGCCCAATATGATGGAGAAGAGCTTCAAAGTGTTTCCAAAGTTCAATACTAATTAAAGATGAGGAAAAGATGGAAGTTCTGAGAAAGAGAATGAGTTAGCAAGAAAGAGATTGGGTTAGCATACAGTGACACAATATCAACAAAGAAGAATTCAAGAAGTTCAAACAAGCAGTTCGAATAATGATCAGATTTAAGGTTTTATATTACCCTAATAGCTACTTCCCATGAAGACAAAAAAGAAATGAATCATACTATATTTTCTTAACATCTCGTTTGCCACATATCCTTGGGTCAAAATTACCATGAAAACCCCTTCCTTGTGCTACAACTACTGAGCAAATTTCAGCTCATAGATTTTACTGTATCCTCCTGCTTTAAATTATTTACTTTTAAATTCCACCTCCAATGTTTACTTCTAACTTCCTTGCTCGTTTTGCTTCACATTCATCTTCTTCTGACCACTCCTTTTGATTTTCAAAGTTTGTAAATCCTTCTCTATCCACCCAAACAATGTTGCATAATTAATCAATCCTTACAAGATTGGGAGAACACTAACTATTAACAACACTGACTCTTCTATGCCTCTTCTTTTAAGTTCATCTTGATATCTATAGATAACCCTTTATCTATGAGTGCAAAGTCAGAGATGGAGTTATAAATTCCCAGTTCAAAATCCATGGTAATTCAAACCACAAGAAAATTTGGCCTACATGTTTATGAAATTTACAGAACACAATACATAAATCAAACAAATTTTGCTGGAGGCATGGCTGATAGTTGTTCACTTATATATTTGAGATATTTAAGTTTGTGCTTCTAAATCTATGATTAGCAACTTAACATTTTCATAAGTCATAGAATATCTAATAAAAATTATTTTCAATTCTTAAAAGGACATTTTCTATTGCTTTCTACTTTTTCAACAACTGCATAAAGATGAAAATAACTTGCTTTTCAGTTTCTTTTTTCCTTTTAACAACAACCAAATAAACCAACACAATGGTTTTGCAATTTTTTGTCCACTATTCTTGGTTACAGATAAAATTCTTTAATAAAATATTGAAAAGGTAAAAGTGTGAAAATGTCACTCAAACGAGATTACATAATCATTTATCCAACTTACAGCCCAAATTCTCGTAACCAAAATGCAACAAAGAAATGCATCCAATCCAATACAGAACAAATCTAACAGCAGCACCATGCTTTTACAAAAATTACAAGATTGGAAATGATTGTTTTTCCTTTATATGATATAATTGTTATATATGTACAATCATGCCAACTAAAAGACAAAGGAAAAGTTTTCCATTAAATCTTCTCTCATCTTCTTTAAAAAAAATGTTACTATGAGATATCAAAATAAGAAAAACAAGTGGAATTTTTTTCATAAAAGAGCTGAATGGCATTAAAATGGAATCCAACTAGGTAAACTCTAATTGTTATTTAACCTATTAAACTATAAGAGACTAATGATTAATATAGCATGTTAGCAGCAAAGCAAATACAAAGAAACACCATTTTGAAGCTTAGGAAAGTAACCTTACCTACAGGAAAAGCAACAACTATTATGCTAGAGCTAACAAATACAAATGGAGTCAGAATGGTACCAAAAAAGCTAAGGCAACACAATATTCAACATTAACAAAGAAATCTCATCCAAGTAAACAAGATCAAGTAGCATAGGTAAGTCGAGAAATCAGATATATGCAATAACATTTTGTGACTAAGCAAGTTCTGATCAATTAGAAAGGCAGGAAATTCAAAAGTTTCTCTTTAAGCTTAGGAAGGAAAGGTTGAAGAACAAATAACCTGTGTTCCAAAGGCACGAGAAAAGTTTTGGCCAAGATTATGGCTAGTTCCAGCTTGTAAAGCCTTTCTATCACCCATCATAGCTTCAATTGTATAGGTCTGAGTAGCACCAGCAAATGTCTCAGCCCTTGATTTTCTACCTGCAATAACAGGTATTGCAGCTTGCTCATAAGCAAATTTCTTGTAGACATCAATCATCTGTAATGCCTGTGGCAAAGAAGAATCAAAAATCAATAAAACTTCAACTTCAGTAAGTAACAAAGTGTCATAATCACAGACCTCCTTTTCTGCCTCCTCTAAAGTTGCATGAGCTGTATGACCCTCCTGCCACAGGAACTCAAGTGTCCTCACAAACGGCTTAGTCCTCATTTCCCATCTTGTGACATTAGCCCACTATAAAGATAAAATACTATTTTATACCAAATGTTAAATAACTATATCAAAATATAGAAACAATAGTCAGGTATTGCCCTTAACCTGATTAATCATTAGAGGAAGATCACGATAACTTTGTATCCATTGAGTAAACATATGATTTACAATGGTCTCACTTGTTGGTCGTACCTACCAGATCCTCGAAAGTGAAAGTGAAAATTCAACATTAAAATCAAAGTTCCTTAGGCAACTACTAGAATATGTTTCTCAAATGACATTTATAATTCAAATCTCCTTAAAAATGAATTCTAGGTGAAGATAAGACAGCAGAAAGACATGTCAGTTTAATAATGAATAAAAGCAAAATACCACAAGTTTTTCTTCAAGTTCCTTTCCTCCTCCAATGGTCACAAGTGCTAATTCTGGACTGAAACCTTCAACATGGCTCGCTTCCTTCTCTATAAATGAGTATGGAATAAACTGCAGCAATGAAAGTATTAGGCACAAGAACTATCACACAATTTCAACATGAAGAATCAGGATGGCAAACGGTTGATGCATAAACAGAGAATATTCTTATAGTTTTCAACTAGTCGAAGACCCGCACGTTGCACGGGGCGGACAATTACGGCCTATAATTATTAAATTTTTTAATAATAAATATACATAATAAATATTTTTTAGCTTTTTTTAATATTTTATTTTATTTTATTTATTATATATATTATATTTTTTATTATTTTATAAAATAATATCTTCTCTGCGTCCGTCAGTGCCGTCCCACCACGGCTCCCCTTCTCTCTCGGCAAACATCGATCCCGATCGCACCCCCATCCACTCTCTTCTTCTCATACCTTCTCCGCACCCGCCAATGCCGCCCCACCACCGCTCTTCTTCTCTCTTGGCAAACGTCAATTATTTTATACATACATACATATACATACATACATACATACATATATATATATATATATGATTAATTTCTAACTAAGCAACAACTCAAGTTACAAAAGGAATAGGAAACAACTTTAGTATCAATTTGTAGAAGCTAGAATCTTACGATTAGGGATGATCTTTGTGTATACTAAACTAACTACCAAACAATTCAAAGTAAATATCATGTTGAAATAAAAATTCCAAAAGAATTACTTATAAGAATCTTGCCTAGGAGGAATACTGCAACAAAAGTAGTTTTCAAAACCATGCCACATAGAAGTTTGATAATACCCTACATTTTTATGATGTAGAAAGACCAAAACAGCCTCATATATGACACGCTCCATGTTCCATTCAAATAAATAATTTAAAGAGAATAAGACGGTGAAAATCCATCCCCACTGTCTTTACTACCTATTAACACCACTACTTAAAATTATTTGATACTCCTTTTAATCGCTACAGTGAAGCACCAGAAAAAATAACTTAAGTTTTGCTTTACTTTCCCAAAGAGAGTCAGGCACCAATCAAGCTTTGTCACCGCTCAAAACTAACCCTACCCATCCTCCACAGCCTTCCTCTCCTTCTCGCTTCCCTTCCTTCCCACCCCGCCACCCCAATCGATCCTGCGCCGCCGGCACCGCACCCACACCCCTCCAATGCGCCACCCATGGCCTCGCCCCAACGCCGTCCTCTGCACCATTCCGCCCCTCTGCCACAATTGTCCACGCCAGATCCACTGTCCGCCCACAACTTCGCGAGACCACCACCCCCCCTCCCCCCCCCCGGGACCCCGACGGCCATCTGCGTGAACACAAAAGCCCACCCCCCACCCCCTGGCTGTTGCACCCGCACCCCACGCCCTCCTCCCCGGCCAGCGGCACCCCTCCCCCTCCCAGCGGACCGTGCTCCTAGGCGCCCCCTTGTCCCGACCACCGCCCCCCTTCCAGTCGCCGGTGTGGCTATGGGGGAATGGGAGCTTGTCGGTGAGATAGAGAGGTCCTCCGATGGAACGACGATATCTGGCATCATTCCAACCAAGAATTGATTCTCATGGAAGGATTCGGAGTGGCAAAGGTGATGCCCGTCAATAGGGCTTAGGGGCGGCGGCGGAACGGGATCAAAGGAGGGAAGGGGAGAATCCGACCCATGGACATACTTGCAGGCATCCCCATTCCGACACGACCCATGTATATATATGTATGTATCTATCTATATATGTATGTATTTATATACATATCTATGTATATATATCTACATACATACATACATATATACATATGTATGTATGTATCTACATACATACATACATATATATATATGTATGTATGTATGTATATATACATAGATATGTATATAGATACATACATACATATATATATATGTGTGTGTTTGTATGTATGTATGTAGGTATCTATATATATACATGCATACATACATATATATGTATGTATGTATATATATACATACATGCATGCATGCATACATATATATGCATGCATGCATGTATATATAAACATACATGCATACATACATATATATATATTACATATAATGTATGCATATATGTATGCATGCATGCCATGTATGTATATATATACATGCATACAATGTAATGTATGTATGCATGTATGTATATTATACATGCATACATATACATACATGCATACATACATGCATGCATGCATATGCATACATATATATGTATGCATGTATATATAATATGTATGTTGCAGTATGTATATACATACATCATATGTATATATGCATGTCTATATACATACAGCATACATATATATGTATGATGTATCTATATACATGCATATATGTATGTATGCATGTATATATATATACATGCATATATATGTATGTATGCATGTATATGTATATATATACTGTATATATATGTATGTATTGTAATATGTAATAATATATAGATACTACATACATACATACAATATATAAATGTAGTGTATATATGTATAATACATACATTACATACATACATATATATAACATATACAATATATGTATGTATGTGTATGTATGGATCTATGTATCTATATACATACATACATACATACATACATATATATATATATATATAGATATATACAATATATATGTACGTATCTGTACATACATACATATGTATGTATGTACTATCCATCTATATTATATATATATATGTACATACATACATACATATATATATGTATGTAGTATGTACATACATGTATATACATAGATAATGTGTGTGTGTGTGTGTGTATATGTATGTATATATGTATGTATGTATGTACATACAATAATACATATATATTGTATATATATCTATACATACATATGTATCTATATATGTATCTACACATACATATTGTTGGTGCAGAATCTAGTTGACGCCGGATCGAGCTGGAGTTGGAGAAGAAGAGGTCGCCGTCGGTGACCTGCAAAACAAAGTCCCGTCCGGAGTCGATGGTGGTGGCTCCGGCAGGACCCTCCGACGATCAAGTCAGCTCTTCTGGCCAACAGAAATGGAGTGCTCAGACAAGAATTCAGTAGAATTTTAGGAAGGAGAAAAAAAGCTTAGAGAAAACGTATCTGAAAGGTCCCTTTTATAGACGGAATCCGGAGCAGATTAATAGTAACAATCATAACCGTCTGGTCATGGGCCGCTCGGGCCTACGTGGAATTTATTACGAAGAAAGATGTCGCTCGTAATAGACTGATACTGACAGTCGTAACCGTTCGGTAGTGAGGTCGCCTGTAGCAGACTGATAAATGACAATCGTAACCGTAAGATAGTGGTATCGCCTGAAGCAGACTAATAAATGACAGTTGTAACCGTCCGATAGTGGGATCACCTATTCGTTGAGATTTAAATAGTCGAAGTCCGGGGAAGGCAGTTGGTTGATGAAGAAACTTATTAAATATTCACCAGAGAAGTTCGGACTCCTAAAGAGAATACGGCAGAGAGATCATCCTAGGAATACTCTTTCTTGAAGTAATCCATCTGAGGAATCTGGGGAGTTCGACTGATGAAAATGTTCAGAAGAGTTCGGCTCCTGAGGAATCCGTAAAGAGAATCCGAAAGAAGTTCGGCTCCTGTAGAAATCCGACTGAAGGAGAGGTCTGGAGGAGTTCGGCTTATGTAGGATCCGACTGAAGAAGAAGCTCAGAAGGATTCGGCTTCTGTAGGAATCCGACTGAAGGAGAAGGTCCGAAAGGAGTTCAACTCCTGGAGGAATCCAACTGAAGGAGAGGTCCGGAAGGAGTTCGACTCCTGGAGAATTCTCGATCGAAACTCTTCTATGATTATCAATTACATTAGGCTAGTTACCAGACTGGACTTCGACGGGAGCGGGGTTTATCCCCAACACATACATACGTACGTACGTATGTATATATACATACATATGTATATATACATACATAGGTATATATACATACAATACATATACATATATATATATATATTATATATATATATATATACAAACATATGTATCTATATATGTATCTATACATACACATATACATATATATGTATACATACATATGTATGTATGTATATATATAGATACATATATTTGTATGTGTGTATATATATACACATATATTTGTATGTATATATATATATCTTACATACATACATAATACGTACAACAAATATATGTGTGTATTCGTATGTATACATACAACATACATACATATTGTGTACGTATGTATGGATTTATGTATGTATGATGTATATATATATATATATATATACATATACACGCATGTATGTAATGTATAATATATGTATATGTATATTATATATAAATACATACATATATATACATACATCATGCTACATTGTTATGTATATATATATATATATATAGATACATACACAAATACATACATACACATATATATCTATACACATATATCTATGTAATCTATCTAAACATACATATGTATCTA
>QRFJ01004275.1:0-25000 GCA_006176705.1 Cocos nucifera | reverse complement strand
CAAAAAGGCTCCAACCACGACTCCCCTTTACCTCCAACCGCTAGCCACGAGCCAATCCACAGCATCACTTCCCTCTTACGTTTTCTCCTCAGTCCTCACTCTCTTCTTGTTCTTGTGAGATCCCCCCCCCCCGTTTTTTCTCTTTTTTTTTATCCTTAGGAATCCCGATGGGGTGGGAGGCTTGGAGCAGCTTTCCACATGGCATAACAAAAATCATCTAAGACGCTAAGGTGGCAACACCACAATACTCCTCCACAAAGTACCGTATTATATAAATATATATAATAGACTCCTTCACAGAGTATTGTTTTATATATATATAATAGATAATAGATTTGAAACTTTATACCAACTCCAGTCTGAATGTAATAATAAAAGAGTAGGGGTCCACCACACCACAGGCAAGCCTCACTCTGAGGAATGAAGAGAGAAAATCAAGGGAAACAGAGAAATGATGACACAGATATTGCTGAGCGGTGAAATATGAAAGGCAGGGTGGACTTGTTACAATAAGAGGAAGTCCAGCCAAGTGCACTCTCTTCATGAAAAGAAGAAAAGGGGGATATAACCTACTAAAAAGATGCAATATTCTATTCTACTCGACCAAGATTTTCTAGAAGAAAATGCCCATATAATATTCAAATATGTTTATTTTGCTTGCATCTTGGAAGATAATGGACTAAATACCCCTAGTAGTTAACTAACAGTTGACAGAAAATCTGAATGTAGGAAGTCTATAGCCTGTTACAAAAACTATTTCCTGAGAAAAGATAAACATGAACCTAGATGCTTGATCACATTTCTCCAAAAGAAAGTCAAATCCTGGAATTTTTTTGAACTCTTCAATTATATTAATCTTTTTAAGCAACACCCTATACAGAAACATTGTATATTTGCATCAATAACCACTATTAAATACATTGCCAAAAAACTTCAGTATGAAAATGCATCTAGTGTGGTATCCATCTGCTTCTTCATTTAAAGTCCTGTCAATTGTTATATGTTGGAAAGACTAAGTGATTTCTAAGCAGAAACAGTCCTAGATAAATAATAGCCAGTCCCACACAAGCACATGCAAATCCTGGATACATTAGAAAGGGAAAGGATATTATATTCTACAAGCCCTAAAAGTTTCAGATTTGGAGTTGTCACCTCTTCACTTCTTTACTATATAATAGCATCATTGTATCTCTCTGTTACTCCAGTTCGTGTAAGCATTTGATTCCCTGATAATGTCAAGCTCTAACTTGCTTTTCTTGTTCCTGTGCTTATAGAGATTCAAATAACTAAGAGCTATTTTCAGAGAAGTTCTATAAGTTTGAGCTGGCAAGGAGGTCTCATTACTTTGCCATTCTAGCACAACCTTATTATCAGTGTTCTCTCATATTACCTCCATCCAGTTACATAAACTGTAGAAACAAATTATTCTGCATAATCCTTCATCACCTTTTGTCCGATCCATAGTGCATATAGATTTGCATCCAAGTCAATAATGTTAAGAAAGTGTGAAGTTAGAAATATTAGTGCAATTCTATGCAAACTTCCTGACTTATTAGAAAAAAAAAATGGGCACCACGGCAAACATTAAATAGAAGTCCATGAACCATAAAATGAGCATATTGGACCCAACCCTACCAAGTTTATATATATATATATTATTATTATTATTATTATTATTATTATTATTATTATTATTATTATTATTATTTTATTATTATTATTATTATTATTATTATTATTAATAGTTCTAGATGATTCCCTAACCAATGCCATAACCTTGTCAGACATGTAATTCACTGGTTAACTATGTGCCCGATATTTATCATACGTGAAATGACAAGAAAACAAGTTTCCAGGCAGGAAAAAATTTATGCTCTGAAAACATTCTCAATTCGGTTTCCTATATTTAGATTTTTTGCAGTATCTGACTGTGATGTTATAAGAAAAAAGATTCTGATCAGCAAGGATAAGAATCATATATAATTTACTAGAAAAAAATTGATTTTCTATGTTGATTGAGGAATATCCCCATCAAATCATTTTGAGATCTTTGCATCCATTTCCCAATTTCAAAAGTTGCCGAAAGTGACGGTTTTTTTACAATGAACAAATTACAACCATCTAGCCTTCATAGCTGAGTCCTGAACTTTGATTCCAAAGTTTCTGAAATCAAAGTGATTACAGTCCAAGATGTTATGCAATTAAAAGCTTCAGAATATAACTTATCACGAAGTAAATTATCAACGCTGCCCATATTTTCTTGAATAGGAGCAACACCCATTAATAGCTCACCATATTAATTAAAAAATTAAAAGCATCCGTGGATAGTAAAAATACTGCAAACCAAATCATAATATAAAAAAAATGTCAGACCTGAGGAAAGTACATGTTGCTATGTCCAGTTTCCTTGAACTTTGCATTCAGATATTCCTGGAGAAATCAAAACAAGTTTCAAAACCTAATTTTTATACAACCTACGGATATTAAGAAGAAGAGGGAGAGCACTTGGATGGATTCCCAGATCGCATAGCCATATGGACGGATGACCATGGTGCCGCGGACGGGGCCGTAGTCGGCGAGCTCCGCGCTGGCGATAACATCAAGGTACCACGCATTGAAGTCCACCGATCGAGGGGTCACCAACCCCTCCTGGCCCGAGGAGGGCTTTCGGTCAGCCGCAGGCGGCGGCGCGGCCTCCTCGTTGGCGAGGCTCTGGGTGGAGAGAGCTCTGCTTGCGCCGCCGGAGAGGCAGGCGGAGACCTTGCGAATGACCGGTGGCCGCAGGCGGAGGAAGCGGGAAGCGGAGGACGATCGGAGGGCTGTGGATGGGGAGAAGAGGAGAGCAAGGGATGGGAGTCGGAGAGCCCCCATAGGAAAAGAGGGACGTGTGGCTCGCGTTGCGAGTGGGAGAACTGGTGGAGGGTTTAATAGGGGTTTACATCTAAACCTGATGTCCGCGCCGGATCGCGGGCAACAGGCTGAAAGTGCCACTGTAAATAACCGGCCGGATTAAATTGAATAATAGAAAAAAAATTAAAATAGATGATCAGCACGGATAAAATAAATAAATAAATCTCACAACAGCTATATTTTTTATTTTATGCGATCAAATTTAATTTTTTTATATAGAAAAATATTAGTTAAGCAAATTATACCATCACCACTGCGGCATGGAACCCAACAAAGAAAATGACTAAATTATGCATCCATATTATTGATACAGAATTAGGTCGATATCAGATCAAACAGGAGTTGGAGAAGAAGAAGTTGCCATCAATGATTTACAAAATAAAGTTATATTTGAAATCGATGATAATGGCTCTGGCAGGATCCTTCGACGATCAAGTCAGCTCTTCTGGCCAACAGAAATGGAGTGCTCAAGAAAAAAGTTACCAGAATTTTGGAAAGGAGAAGAGAGCTTAGAGAAAATGTACCTGAAGAATCCCTTTTATAGATGGAGCCCGAAGCAGACTGATAGTGACAGCCATAGCCATCCGGTAGCTGATCGCGTAGAATTTATTATGGAGAGGAGCGCTGCCTGTAGTAGACTGATAGTGACAGTCGTAGCTGTTCAGTAGCTGGCCACTCGGAGCTGTGTGGGATTTGTTACGGAGAGGGGCGCTGCCTGTAGCAGACTGATAGTGACGACCATAGCCGTCCAATCCTGAGCCGCTCGGGGTCATATGGAGGCGTGAAGAGCTTTGATGTATGTCAATTTCAGAGAAGTTCGGACTCCTAAAAGAAATATGGCTAGAGGGGATCATCCGAGAGGAAAGCTACTTGAAATCTGAAAGTAATCCGCTGGAGGAATCCGGATGGAGTTCGACTGATGGAGAAGTCCAGAAGAAGTGCAACTAGTGGAGAAGCTCGACTAATGGAGAAGTTCAGAAGGAGTCCAATTGATGGAAAAGTTTGGTTGAAGGAGTTCGACTAATGGAGAAGTTCGGCTGAAGGAGAAGTCCGGAAGAAGTTCGATTAGAGGAAAAGTTTGACTGAATGAGTTCAACTAATGGAGAAGTTTGACTGAAGGAGAAGTACGAAAGAAGTTCAGCTTCTAGAGGAATTCGGTTGAAGGAGAAGTTCGAAAGGAGTTCGACTCCTGACAGAATCCGATCGAAGGAGAAGTCCGGAGGGAGTTCAGCTCCTGAAGGAATCCGACCGAAGGAGAGGTCCGGAAGCATTTGGGCTCCTAAAGGAATCCGATTGAGGGAGAAGTGTGGAAGGAGTTAGGCTCCTAGAAGAATCCGACTGAAGGAAGAAGTTCGGAAAGGAGTTGGGCTCCTAAGAGAATCTGACTGAAGGAGAAGTTTGGCCCTAGGAATTCGACTGAGAAAAGGTCTAGAAGGAGTGGCTTATGGAGGAATCCAATGGAGAAATTCGACTGAGGAAGAAGTCCAGAAGGAATTGGACACTGGAGGAATCCGACTGAGGAAGAAGTCTGGAAGGAGTTGGGTTTTTGGAAAAATTTGACTGAAGAAGAAGTTCGAAAGGAGTTTGATTTCTGGAGGAATCCAACTAAGAGAAAAGTTCGGAAGGAGTTCGGCTCTTGGAGGAATTCGACTGAAGGAGAAGTCCGATAGAAGTTCGGCTCCTGAAGAAATCCGACCGAAGGAGAAGTCTGGGAGGAGTCCAACTGATGAAGAAGTCCAATCGAAGAAAAAGTCTGGGAGGAGTTCGGCCGCTGGACGAGTTCAGTTGCTTGAAGGAGTTCGACGGGGTTCAACCGCTGGAGGAAGTCCGGAAGGGGTTCGACTACTGGAGGAGTTTGGCTGCTAAAGGAGTTCGATCGGAGTTCGGCTACTGGAGGGAGAATTTTCCATCGAAGCTCTTCCATGATTACCAATCGCATTAAGCTAAGTATCAGACTAGACTTCGATGGGAGTGGAATTTATCTTCAATAATAGTTCTCCCACTTTCGAGTTCGAAATTTGAAAGAAGGGAGTACAAAAAGATGACTGTTGAAGTCCTTTTTCGATCTCTACACATGTTGAGGTTGAAGTTCGGAAGTGATCTTATCTCCTGCCGAGGTTGAAGAAGATCTTATCTCCTGTTGAGGTTGACGTTGAAGCTCAGAAGAGATCTTATCTCCAGCCAAGATTAAAGGAGATCTTATCTCCTATTGAGGTTGACGTTGAAGCTCGGGGGAGATCTTATCTCCAGTCGAGGTTGAAGGAGATCTTATCTCCTTTGATATTGGATGTTGAAGCTCAGGAAAATCTCATCTCCACCGAGATTGAAGGAGATTTTATTCTTCTGTTGAGGTTTGACATTGGAACTTGGGGAGATCTCATCTCCAGTTGAGGTTGAAGAAGATCTTATCTCTTGTTGAGGTGCCAATGAAGCTCAGAGGAGATCTTATCTTCAATCGAGATTGAAGGAGATAAGCTCGAGAGAGATCTTATCTCCAGCCGAGGTTGAAAAAGATCTTACTCCTGTTGAGATTAACGTTGAAACTCGGGGAGATCTTATCTCCAGCCGAGGTTGAAGGAGATCTTATCTCCTGTTGAAGGATTGGAGCTCAGGGTAGATCTCATCTCCAATCGAGTTGAAGGAGATCTTATCTCCTGTTGAATTTATGTTGAAGCTCGAAGAGATCTTATCTTCAATCGAGATTGAAGAAGATAAGCTCGGGGGAGATCTTATCTCCAACCGAGGTTGAAGAGATCTTATCTCCTGTTGAGATTGACGTTGAAGCTCGGGGAAGATCTTATCTCCAATCGAGGTTGAAGAAAATCTTTTCTCCTGTTAAGATTGACGTTGAAGCTCGAGGGTATCTCCAGCTGAGGTTGAAGGAGATCTTATCTCCTGTTGAGATTGGCGTTGAAGCTCAGGAGAGATCTTATCTCCTACCGAGGTTGAAGGAGATAAGCTCGGAGGAGATCTTATCTCCAACCAAAGTTGAAGGAGATCCTATCTCCTATTGAGGTTAACATTGAAGCTCGAGAAAAATCTTATCTCCAGTCGAGGTTAAAGGAGATCTTATCTCATATTAAAGGATTGGAGCTTGGGGGAGATCTTATCTCTAGTCGAGGGTGAAAAAGACCTTATCTCCTATTGAGGTTGAAGTTGAAGCTTGGGAGAGATCTTATTTTTAGTCGAGGTTGAAGGAGATCTTATTGTTAGATATGTGTACCCTTGAAGCCAGAATTGCCTGACACTTGTTATATACTTCTAAGGGCAAAATTATAATTTTAACTATAAATAATAAAATAGATTATTTTCTATCATAATGTGTATTTATTATCTGTGATACATCCCTTGAGTTAATGGCAACGATAATTCTTATTTTCAAGAGTTGAAAATTTAAGACATGAATTTTCATTATTAACTCATAAAATACTTCTGACCGTAGGTTCATCATGAGGATGGTGATTAATCTGGAAGGTTGGTGTACAATCGCTTCTTTATAGTAGATGAGTCTTGAGTCTATAGTGTAGAGACATTGGAGCGAGAGTACAGGTACTCATTAAAGAATGAGGGCACTAAGCGTGACTACCTCCAGCAGTCATTAGGAAGTCTACCTTCTCATTGATAACTGTCTCGAAGCTGCAGTTGTGTGTCTGGTTCTTTGACCTGAGGTGCATCGGCAGTTCACCTTGAGGATGTTATAGTTTGACTACACCATGACTCAGTCTCCTAGCCATTCGAAATCCTGAGGTGTATGTTGGCTATAGCATATTCATTGTAGGAATTGGATTGCACCAAGAGAAAATCTATCTACCTCGATAGATGAGAAGTAGCCCTATGATGATCACAAGAATCAAGTCCATAAGCCCATGACCATGGCCAAGTGAAATAATAGAAAGAGTTTCTATTAAGGTTTTCATATTGGACTTGAATCGAATGATTAATCATATGATGGATATTAGGGTTTGACGAGTTCACCTTAACCCTAATCCGATCGGGGCTCAAGATAGAAGAACTTAACCATATAGGTAACTGCACCGAGAGGTTCATTTTCAGTTCTGATGGGTTGCCACCATATGCTGCTAGATGTCACTGGTGGATTTTGAGAATAATTAGAATAATTTAGATGATCAATCATACTAGTTGTCTGAATCAAAAAAGTTCTAATCCATCGGAAGGTATTTCGATGATGTCGATGATGAAGATCATGACATATCTCATTACCATACTTAACTGAATCTAACTAGATCATACAAACAAGGGTTTGGATCTAGATATCATTAATTAGACTAACCCAGGTCAATTGATTTAAATTAGATTCAATTAGGTTCAAGAAAATCGTGCTAACACACGATTGAGCCTGATATTCTCTTTTAATTATCATTAAAAGTTATCTCGACTGAGCTAAATATGTTTGGACTCACTCAGGTACCTTTACTTGATCTGACTGGAGCTTGTCTAGGTCAGAAATGGGTTGTCTTAATTTATGAGACAACACCTGCCATTTTCCGTCACCTGCTAAATCCTGTTTTGGACATTTGATCAAACATTGACCTTTGACACTTAGACATGTGCCCATGTATCAAGCCATCATAGGAGAGAACATTTGGACCAATCCACATGCTAAAAGGCAGTTGGATAAGGGGTGCACGCCTAGGGAGGCGTGCGCCCATGGATAGTGACGCTTGGAGTCCCAAACAGATCGGACTCCAGGTTGCTTCGAGGTTCTACCTAGGTGGCGCCAAAGACTTGTCTTTGATCAGTCTTGGCGCCATCTAAGGATGATTCAAAGGGACTCTCATCTAATTGGATCAGATGATGTTATTCTATAAATCAAATTTAGATCTGATTGCACAAAAGACCATGATTGATCGAGATGATGTGGCACTGTATGGCGCAGCAGGATCTATATAAACCCTATCTGCGCCTAGGATTTAGATCTCTAGCCCATTGCCTATGCCACAAGGCTACTCCTCTCCCTCCTCCATGCCATCTTCAGGTCCTCTCTCTCCTATCCATGCCCAAGAATCTTTGGGCTTTAGTTTGGTACGATCCAAGCAAGAGAAAGGCAACGAAAAAGGAAGAAGGCAGCACTGCTGCAAGAGACGACACCCGATCTTCAAAAGGAGTTTTGAAGATCTTCCAAATCAGATCCAGATATGATATTTGGAAAAGTGATAAAGAAGGAAAAGATTTTTAGATCCTATCTAAGTGAATACAGGTAGAGGTCAGGCACTTGCGTGGCTAGATCCAGAATCTCAGGGAGACATTAGGATAATCACAGGATAATCTGATTATTCGTTACAAGGTAAAACTAACTTAAATTTAATTTATTCTTTATTTTTATTTTATTTTCTTTTATTAGATTAATAATATCATATCTAAAAAGTCTTAGATCTGATCTAGATCCAAAATTTTTTTTTTTGTAATATCTCTCTTGATCCAATCAGATCTGAACGAACCTGATCCGGAAAACATGATTTTTTCTTCAACTGGTATCAGAGCTAAGTTCCATTAGATCTAATTTTAATTTATTTTAATCTAATAATTAGATGATTTCAGAGGTCACATGAGATATGATTAGATCTAAAATTAGAAAAATTAAAAATTAAATAATTTAGATCTAAGTTGTACAAGATGCATGATTAGTTGTAGAATAGAATTATTCTATGTATAGTCTTATATGATTATAATTTAATTTAATTAGTTATAATTTTTAAATCTATTTATTTACTATTTTTTGATATTATAAATATTATAATAAAATTTAAAAAATAAAAAATAAAGTTATTTAATTTTTATTTATATGAGATATGATGAATGCATGTTTAAACTAGTTATAGAATAGTTTTACATAATTATCTAAAATAGAATTTATTTTGATATGATCAATTTAAATTTAATTTTTTAGATAATTATAAGATAATTTAGATATAAAAATATGCATGATATGATACATAAAGATATAT
This sequence comes from Cocos nucifera, assembly GCA_006176705.1. Taxonomy (NCBI): domain Eukaryota; kingdom Viridiplantae; phylum Streptophyta; class Magnoliopsida; order Arecales; family Arecaceae; genus Cocos; species Cocos nucifera. The sequence continues at coordinate 16,124 of QRFJ01004275.1, read as the reverse complement.
ACAAAATATGTTTATGTTTAGATCAATTTTTATATATGAGATATATGATGTAGATCTAACTAGTTTTGTAGTTTTTATATTTTTGATTAAGGCATTCTCCTTGGCCATCCAATCATAAGAACAAAGTAAAGTTTAAAATACCCTCTTCTTCCATTTGATGGGGTGTTCTTATGATGTGTATGAGTGCTACACGTTCGTCCTTAATCAAAAATCAAAAATTTATTTTTTGCAAACTCTAGATCCTGAAATCCTAGGATTTTATTTACATATTTTATTTGTGAATCCTAAACTTAATTAATAATTAAGATTATAAAATATATTAAGTCTAAAAATTAAAAATTTTTAAATTTAAGACATATTCATAAAATTGGGTTTGGGCTTGGGTAGCTCAATTAGGTCTAGCGGTTGATCAAACTGAATCAAGAGTTGATTAGATGGGATCAAGAGTGCTTAAATTGACCAGCCTAATAGGATTAAGTCTAGATCAAGATCAAATCACACGAGTGATCGATCAAGCTAAGACCTTATTAGACTTAATGGTTATAGTTTGGATTGTAAGCTAACCTAATTAGTTCTAACTCAATAATTTAATGTCTAAGGTAAGTCTGGTAGATACAACCGACTGATTTTTAATTAGGAGCTACTCGACTTGAATGCGTTCTTATCGAGTTAATGGCATATCCCTTCCATCGATCTTACTTACCTGACCATATTTGTTGATCCAGTCCTGATCTAAGGTGGTTAACAATCCGAACTAACCCATGCCATTAGGTTAGTCATAATTATTATGGCTATTGTAAGTCGAGTTTAAAGAGACCTAAATCATATCTCCTTAAAAAAAGATTAAGTCTAAGGTCTTCCACTATTATAGATATGCGAGCCCTTTCCGAGGTTGATTATTTTCGACTGATCATAGTGGTTCAAGTTGCACTGAAAAGATGCAACCATGTCTATTAGGCATTGGATGCTACGGGCTGGAGGATAAATTGGGTTCAATATTCTGGATATGGTGAGAGATCTAATTAGGAATCCAATCTATGCAAATGGTGGGTCTGACTTAACTAAGGAGTAGATTAATATTCTGGGCACGGTGAGATTCATAAATTAGAGATCAAGTTTGGGTGCACCATGATTAAAAAATCATTGGACAAAAGTTGTCCACTCATTGGCTAATCCATCATCAATAACTGCTAGGTGAGGTGATGAGTCAATTGGTAGGACTACACCATCCATTAAAAATCTATAATCGTAAAGATTTTTGCATCTCTACAGAGAAAGTATAGGGATCCGAGAAAATAGTGGGAGCTAATTTATTTAAAAATTAAATTTTTAAATAAATTGATCTAGTCTTAATTATAATATATAACTAGAAACTTTGACTCTCTATAGAAAAATATCTGCATCCAACCCATTAGCACGTATCCTGGACACCCATAGACTGATCGAACCTAATTACAAGCATTGGCTCTGAAACTTCAAAATCATTTTGGATTTTAAGAAGTTAACTCATGTATTGGACCAGGATCCCTCCATCTTACCAGCTCGTCCATCCACTGAATAGAGAGCATCTCTTGATAAGTGGATGGACAAGATAACAAGACCAGATACTACATGTTGGGCTCGATGTTTGATGAGCTTCAGCACCAACATAAAGATATCAGGACTGTCCGTCAAATGTTGGCTCACCTACAAGAGATGTTTGGTGAATAGAATCATGCAGCTAAATATCAGATCACTAAATGACTATTCAAGGCTAAAATGCATGATGGACAGTCAGCCCAAGATCATTATCTGATAATGATCAAGAACTTGAAAGAGCTTGAGAAGCTCGAAGTGAAGTTGGACCTAGATCTGCAGAATGATATAATTTTGCAATCCTTGACTGATGCATATAAGCAGTTCATCATGAATTACCATATGTATAAACTTCAAAATACTCTGATCGAGCTTATGAACATGCCAGTTACTGTCGAGCTTTCAATGAAAGGTTCTAAAGGCTCAATATTTGCTATGAAATGGACTTCTTCCAAGAGAAAGTCTTTTGAAAAGAAGAAGAAGCCTATGAAAAAGCAGAAGGTGGAAGGAGGAAAGAAAAAGAAGGCAGAGTTGAAAAAAAAGGCCACTGACAAAGAAAAATATTTTCATTGCAACACTAACGGCCACTGAAAGTGAAACTGTCCTTCATACCTGACCATCCTAAAGAATAAGGAGGTAGGTCCTTCTAGAGGTATGCTCGTTATTGAATCTAACCTTACGGTTTCTTCTGCATCCAATTGGATGCTTGACTCTACTACTAGTACTCATTTGTGCACTTCCATATAGGATCTTGAGGATAGCAGGAGGCTGAGGGATGGTGAGATGATCCTATGCATTGAAAATCGAGTAAGGATTGCTGTTGTGGCCGTAGAAACCTACCCTCTTCGACTACCATTTGGTTTAGATTTAGTACTAAAGAATTGTTATTATGTACCTACAGCAAGCAGGAATTTGATTTTTATTTCATGCTTAGCACTAGAAGGCTATGTAATTAGTTTTCTTAAGGACCATTGTAACATTCTTTATGAAAAAAATAAAATTGTAAGTGATTTTTTTATTAACGGTCTTTACTAGTTACATATTGATGTATCTATTTTTGATATCAAGCAAAATATGAATGTTATAAAATCAAAATGATCCAAAGATAGTCCAAATGATAGGTATCTATGGCACCTTAGACTAGGTCATATAGCAGAAGATAGGATTAACAAATTGAAAAAAATCGGGCTATTGAGTCCATTGACTTCTGAGTCATATCCAATTTGTAAATCATGTCTTTATGGCAAAATGACTAAACTTCCTTTTATGGGACATGGGAAAAGAGCCATGGATTTACTTGCCCTAGTACATACTGATGTGTGCGGCCCATTTAATGTACTGGCTAGAGGCAATTTTGTTTACTTCATAACCTTCATCGATGATTTGTCTTGGTATGGGTATGTGTATCTTATAAGACACAAGTCAGAAGTCTTTGAAAAGTTTAAAGAATTCGGATATGAAGTAGAAAAGCGAACTGAAAAATCCATTAAAATTTTTCGATCAGATCGAGGAGGTGAATACCTTAGTCGGAAATTCCTGAACTATCTCAAGTAGAACGGCATAATCTCTCAATAGACTCCACCTGGGACATCTCAACTCAACGAAATTTTGAAATGGAGAAATTGGACCCTATTAGATATGGTCCGATCCATGATGAGCTTCACAGACCTTCCTGATTTTTTTGGAGATACAATTTGTTAAGTGGTATATATTTACTGAATAGGGTTATTTCTAAAAACGTTCCTACCACACTATATAAGATATGGCGTGGTAAGAAATCAAGTCCGAGTCATTTCAGAATTTGAGATTGTCCGACTCATGTCAAAAGACAACAAGCGAACAAGTTAGACTATAGATCCTTTAGAGCTCGATTTATAGGATATCTTAAAGAGTCATTAAAATATTATTTCTACATTTCAGAAGATCACAATGTGATTGTGAGTCGACATGCCATCTTTCTTAAAAAATAGTTTATTCAAGATGGCGGCATTAGAAAGTAGATCAAGTTAGAGGAGAAAGTCTCCCAAGAGCAAAGAGCTAAGGACCATTTGGAACCAAATCAGGTTGAGTCAATACAATCACTACCTCCTCCATCTCGAAGATCAGAAAGAGTTTTCCATCCTTCTAAGAGATACTTAGGTTCTATTTTAGAGGAAGTAGAGAAAATATTCCTCATAGGTAATGGTGCTCATGGTGATGATCCCAAAATCTATAACGAGATGATATCAGATATCGACTCCGAGAAATGATTAGAGGCAATGAAGTCAGAAATTGACTCGATGCACTCAAACTAAGTCTGGATCCTTGGTAGATCCACTAGAAGGTATAGTACCTATTGGGTGTAAATGGATCTTCAAGAGAAAGATTGGTGCATTGATGGAAATGTAGGAGACATTCAAAGGCTGAGATTAGTGGCAAAAGATTATAGTCAGTGTGAAGGCATTGACTATCAGGATACCTTTTCGCTAGTAGCTATGCTAAAATCCATTCCGTACATTGCTTGCTGTTGCAGCCTATTTCAATTATGAAATATGGCAAATGGATGTGAAAATGACGTTCTTAAATGGATATCTTGAGGAAGATATCTATATGGAATAGCCACTAGGTTTCACATCCAGTGATACTGATCACAAAGGTATTGCAAGCTGCAAAGGTCCATATATGGACTTAAGCAAGCATCTCGAAGCTTGGAACACTCATTTTAATGATGTGATCAAATTATTTGGTTTCATCAAAAATGAGGAGGAATCCATGTATTTTCAAAAGGTTCAGTGGGAGCGCTATTGTCTTCCTCGTATTGTACGTGGATGACATCCTCCTTATTGAGAATGATATTCCCATGTTGACCATGGTCAAAATGTGGTTATCCAAAGGAATTCTCCATGAAAGATCCTAGGAGAAGCATCCTTTATTCTAGGAATTAAAGGTCTATAGAGGATAGACCGAATAGGATGCTAGGACTTTCACAGAAGATGTACATAGAGGAAGTACTAAAGAGGTTTAGTATGAAAAACTCTAAGAGGAGTTTAATATCCCTTCAGATATGGTATTCATCTCTTCCAAGAAAGATGTGCCCTAGCACACCTGAGGAGATAGAATGCATGAATAAGATCCCTTATGCTTCTACAATAGGAAGCCTCATGTATGCCATATTATGTACACGACCTGATATAGCCCATGCCGTGAGTGTCACGAGCAGATATCAATCAAATCCAGGTGAAGAATACTGGACTTCTGTGAAATGTATTCTTAAGTACTTAAGAAGAACTAAGGATATGTTCTTGATTTTTGGTAATAGAGAACTCCAAGTCCAGGGGTATACAGACTCGAATTTTATGTCCGATATAGATGATCGAAAGTCGACATCTGAGAATCTATTTATGTGTAATGATGGTGCTATCAGTTGGAAGTATTTCAAATAGACAGTAATAGCAGATTCCACCATGGAAGCAGAATACATCGCTGCGTCAGAAGCTGCAAAGAAGACATTCTGGTATAAGAAGTTCACCGCTGAGATCAGAGTGATGCCATCAGATGCCATTCCTTTATACTGCGATAATAATGGCACCATAGTCCTTGCTAAGGAGCCGAGGTCTCATTAAAAATCTAAACACATCGAACGGCAATACCACTTAATCCGCGATTACCTTAAGAAGGGATACGTCGAGGTCAAGAGAGTCGACTCCGTAGATAATGCGTCAGATCCACTTACAAAGCCGTTGGGCCAGCAGAAGATTGAAGCCTATCTTAAGAAGATAGGACTTAGATTTATAGCCAATTGGCTTTAGGTCAAGTGAAAGTTTATTAGATATGTGTGCCCTTGAAGCTAAAATTGGCTAACACTTGTTATACACTTCTAAGGATAAAATTATAATTTTGATTATAAATAATAAAATGGATTATTTTCTATCATAATGTGTATTTAGTATCTATGATACATCCCTTGAGTTAATGATAATGATAATTCTTATTTTCAAGAGTTGAAAATTTAAGATATGAGTTTTCATTATTAACTCATAAAATGCTCCTGGCCATAGGATCATCATGAGAATGGTGATTGATATGGAAGGTTGGTGTACAATCGCTTCTCTTTAGTAGATGAGTCTTGAGTCTACGGTGTGGAGACACCGGAGCGAGAGTACAGGTACTCGTTAGAGAACGAGGGCACTGAGCGTGACCACCTCGAGTAGTCATTAGGAAGTCTACCTTCTCGTCAATGACTGACTCGATGCTGCAGTAGTGTGTCTGGTTCTTTGACCTGAGGTGCATCGGCAGTTCACCTTGAGGGTGTTATAGTTTGACTACACCATTACTCGATCTCCTAGCCATATGGAACCCTGAGGTGTATGTTGGCTATAGCATGTTCATTGTAGGAACTGGATGGCATCAAGATGGAATCTATCTACCTCGGTGGTAGAGGAGCAGCCCTATGATGATCATGAGAATCAAGTCCAGAAGCCCATGGCCATGGCAGAGTGAAATAATAGAAAGAGTTTCTATTTAGATTTTCACATCGGACTCGAATCGAATGATTACATCATATGATAGAACTAGGGTTTGACGAGTTTACCTTAACCCTAATCTGATCGGGGCTCAAGATAGAAGAACTTAATCACATAGGTAGCTGCACCAAGAGGTTCATTTTCAGCTCTGATGGGTTGCCACCATATACTGCTAGGTGTCACTGGTGGATTTTGGGAGCAATTAGAATGATTTAGATGATCGATCATTCTAGCTGTTCGAATCAGAAGAGTTCTGATCCATCGAAAGGAGTTTCGATGATGTCGATGATGAGAGATCATGACATATCCCATTACCATACAGAACTGAACCTAACTGGATCACACAAACAAGGGTTTGAATCTGGTGATCATCAATTGAACTGATCTAGTTCAATTGATCTGAATGAGATTCAATTAGGTTCAAGGAAATCGTGCTAGCACATCGATTGAACCTAACGTTCTTCTTTTACTATTATAAAAAGTTGTCCTGACTGAGCCAAAGGAGTTTGTGCTCAATCAGAGGCCTTCATATTGGTCTGACTAGAGGTTGTCCAAGTCAGAAAAGGTTGTCTTATTTTGAAGACATTACCTGCCATTTTTGGTCACCTGCTATTTCTTGTTTTTGACTTTGGTCAAATGTTGACCTTTGATACTTTGACATTCTGACCATGTGTCATGACCACATTAGGAGAGCTATTTGGATTGTCCCCTACCAAAAGGCAGTTGGAGGGGGCGCATGCCAGGGAGGCATGCGCCATGGATAGGGAGCCTGGAGTCCCATTGTTTGGACTCCAGGACTTTGGGGTTTCTCCTAGGTTGGATTCCAATTAGAGTTGACTCTTAGAACCATCTAAGGACTGATCTTAGAGGGGCCCTCTAAGGAGGAATCCAGGATGATCTCTATTCCCACCAATCAGATTTAGATTTGATTTCACAAAGGGTTATGATTGGTTGGGGAAGAAGAGGAGTTGGATCACAGCTTAGTCTATAAATAAGACCCTGCGCCCTCAATTTAGATTCTAATGCCAATTCCATGCCACCAAGGCTGCTCTCCCCTCCTCTATGCCATCTAGGTCCTTCTCTTCTCTCCACATCCAAAAGGAGTTTTTGGATTTTGTTTGGTGCGATCCAGATCAAGAGAAAGGCGACTGAAAGCTGAAAAGGCTGCACTGCTGCAAAAGATGACTGCTGATCTTCAAAAGAAGTTTTGAAGATCCTCCAGATCAGATCCAGATCTGATTTTTGAGATGTGATAGAAGAAGAAGAGGATCTCCAGATCTAGCCGAGTGGATATCGGTAGAGGTCCAGGCACTTGCGTGGCTAGATCCAGAACCTTCCGCTGCAACATCAGGATCATCACAGGGTAATAGGATTACCCAAATCAGGTAAATTAAATTTGATTTAATTTATTTTATTTTATTTTATTTTTTTATTAGATCAATAATATTAGATCTAAATAGATCTGATCTAGATCCAAGAGAGAAATTTTTATAATATCTCTCTTGATTCAATCAGATCTGAACGAACCTAACTCGAAAAATAGGATTTTTCCTTCACTTATCTTCTATTGAGATTGAAGCTCGAGGAAGAGTTTCGATCTCGGATTCTCACACTTGTTGCTTGTTGCGCACGTCGAGCTCATTGTGGATGTTGGGCCTGTTGTGGATGTAACTAGGACATCTCTTGCAAACTAGGATAAGGTTCTACTTTTCGCATTTGACGTAGTTAGGTTGTCATAAAAAAATACATGTTAGGGTTCTCCATCGAGCTTCTTTCTTCTCCACGTCTTTGGCCTACGAGGTCCTTACTTTTGCTTATGTTAGGATGAGGTTCTTCTCTCGTTCCTAACAGACGGTAGGGGCACATTAGGACCATTGTCAGATCCTCTCTTCTCATCTCATCTAAAATGAATGAGACCTTCGACTTTGCTCACGTTAGGTGAGGTTCTCCTCCTTCTCTTAATCAGACTATAGGAGCATATTAGGGCCATTGTCAGGGCTTCTTCTCTCATCTTATCTTAAATAACTGGAGGTCTTTGACTTGCCCATGTTAGAACAAAGTTTTTCTTCTGTTCCTAACATGGCCACTTTTGATTGTTTCTTTCCGATCGTCACATAGTTTTTGCATCAAGAAATAATAATATTGAAATAGAGGAGTTTTATTAAAGAAAAATTACTGGCAGTACATTCTCAAACTCTCTAAGTTCTAAGGTCCTGGGAGCATTGTTCCTCTGAGCACCTTCAGGTGATAAGTTTTGGGTGGGACGACCTCCTTTATTTCCTGTGGGCCTTCCTAATTTGGGATAAGCCTCTTCTAGCTTCGAGGTTGAGAGATGATGGCTCATCGAAGTACTAATCCCCCTAGAGATAGCGTTGATAATGCCAAAAGGCGGCCGATCTTCTTGTTGTTCCTTTCTCATTGGTGGTTCTAGCTACGACAGCATCCATGGCTGATTTTCTCTTACTTTAGATCGACATCTATGGAATCGACTCAGCTGGTCTCTCTTGATGAGCTCCTCGATCTCATCTTAGAGTTGAATGCATTCTTCAGTATCGTGGTCGTGATCATGATAATACAAATAGTACTTGCTTCGATTATGCTTATTTGAGAGAGATAATTCTTTTGGTCTTGGTAGTTGATTCTTACTTTCCATCAGAACTTAAGTTTTAGGAGAATTAAGAGAAAAAAAGTTGTGAAACCTTCTGAGGAGAGAACTTCTTTGCGCCCTTCTATTGGAGCTTCTTTGATGACAAGCTCGAGAAGGAGTTCGGGCTCGCTTATGCTCGGAGGGAGTCCATGAGCGTGGTCGAACTTCATTCGACCCTTTATCAGTAGTGGGTCTATTGGACTCGTCCGCCCACCGCTCTCCTATGACTTTCTTATCCTTCAACCTGAAGGCTTCTTCCGCTCGGGCATATCCTTCAGCTCAAGCTAGAAGATCAATAAAGTTCTTGGGGTAATTATTCTTTAGAGAGAACAACAAATCATTCTTCTGAAGACCGTCCTTGAGTGCGGCCATTGTAACAGACTGGTCCAAATTTCAGACCTCCAATGCAGTAGTATTAAATCGGGTAACATAAGTGCAAATCGATTTTTTCTCCTTCTACTTGATATTCATCAAGAAATTCAAACCTCGATGTGGACGTCGGCTACTGATGAAGTGAGCTACAAATTGAAGGCTCATCTGATCAAAAAAGAAGATCGTACCCGACTTCAACATCGAGTATCAATTTCTTGCTACTTCCTTTAAGACAGATAGAAAAGCTCGACATAAAATAGCGTCTGATGCACCATGAAGCAGCATCATGATTTGAAAGGCCTTCAAATGATCGACCAGATCACAGGTTCCATTGTAGCTTTCAAATTAGGAAAGCTTGAAGTTCGGTGAAATGGGCTCTTGCATAATTAGAAAAGAGAAAGAAGGATTGGTGCAGATGTCGTCATGGCAAGCCGGAGTGACGTGGTGGAGTTCCTCAATCTGTCGATCCATCTTTCGTAGTTTTTGATTGAGAATATTGTCTCGATCACAGATTCTGGAAGGCTTCCGACTATAGATCGGGAAGATTTCTTTTCGAGAAGAATCATGATCTGAATAAGGATCCTCTGCTCTCTATTTTTTCTTTCCAAGGGCGACGGATATGCTAGTCCAAGTGCTCTTTCTTGGAACTAGTTTCTGACATTCCGATGGTAAATTTTCTAGCAAAATCATCATTGGAGGCTGTCGCATGGCCTGCACTATCTCGATGAGGCTCTGAACCCACTGCATCAGTAGGTTAAACTGCTCTGAATCTACCATGGCCATCGATGGAGGAGGAGGTTGAAGCATCGGTGCTGGATCAAGAACGGATGGGTTTGACTCGGATCTGACGATAAAAATGGTAGATCTCTGGATAGTCATCTTCTTTGGAGATATTTCTTAGGATCGAGGGAGAGGATTGAGATGGATCTTGAACAAGAAGATCCAAAGAAGAAGTCTGAAAAGAGTTCGACTGGTGGAGAAGTTTGACTGAAGAAGAAGTCTGAAAAGAGTTTGATTGAGAGAGAAGTTCGACTGAAGGAGTTCGATTGGTGGAGTAGTTCGACTAAAGAAGAAGTTTGAAAGAAGTTCGGCTTCTGACGGAATCTGATCGAAGGAGAAGTTCGAAGAAAATTCGGCTCCTAGAGGAATTCGATTGAAGGAGTTGTCTAGAAGAAGTTGGGCTTCTAGAGAAATCCGATTGAGGTAGCAGTTCGAAAGGAGTTAAGCTCCTGGTAGAATTCGATTGAGGAAGAAGTCCGAAAGAAGTTGGGCTTCTGGAGAAATCTGATTAAAGAAAAAGCCCGAAAGGAGTTGGGCTCCTAGAGGAATTTGATTGAGGAAGAAGTTCGGAAGGAGTTGGGCTCCTGAGGAAATCCAACTGAAGGAGAATTTCGAAAGGAGTTTGGCTCCTAGAGAAATCTGATTGAGAGAGAAGTTCAGAAGAAGTTCGGCTTCTGAAAAAATTTGACTAAAGAAGAAGTTTGGTAGGAGTTCAGCTCCTGAAGGAATCTGATTGAAGGAGAAGTTTGGTACGAGTTTGGCTCCTGGAGGAATCCGATCGAAGGAGAAGTCTGAGAGGAGTCCGACTGATGGGAAAGTCCGACTAAAGGAGAAGTCTTGGAGGAGTTCGGCCGCTGTAGGAGTTCGAAAGGGGTTCGACCGTTGGAGAAGTCTGGGAGGGGTTCGATCGTTGGAAGAGTTCGACTGCTTGAAGGAGTTCGACTGGGGTTTGATCACTGGAGGGAGTCCAGGAAGGGTTCGACCGCTGGAGGAGTTCGGCTGTTAAAGGAGTTCGATTGAAGTTTGGCTACTGGAGGAAGAATTTTCTATTGAAGCTCTTCCGTGATTACCAGCCGCATTAAGCTAAGCATCAAATTGGACTTCGGCAGGAGCAAAATTTATCTCCAATACATATAAAATAGAATAAATAATAAAAAAATATTAATGAATAAAATAAATAATAAAATATTGAAGGTTTAAAGAGAATTTAATTTTTATATAATTATGTTTAGCACACTTGCAATATACAACACGTGATTAGCAATTTTGAGAAATAATAGTTATTAAAGTTAATTATCTTCTGCATGCCCTTTTTATGAATAATGTTGGGTGTTATAGCCGATCCCCCATTGCACTTATCATTGAAGAAAAATACCTAAAAAAAATCCTCACCGATCAAAAATATTTCTGATGGGATCTTCCGATACTTAAGTTAGTGAAAAAATGGTCGAACAAATAACAAAAATAAAAATTAGCAAAGTATTAGCCTAGAATTATCTTACCGATACTACTTGTTTTGCCTTCTTTTATAAATAGAATGATAACCGTTCGTAATGGTTAGGCATTATTGGTCTCATTTATTCTGATATTAATTGATCGCGAGGTAGGTAGTTAATACCCATGATTGGTCATTATACATATTTTGCACTGGCAGTTTATGATATGCCAACTATATGTTGATAGGCATTATACTGACTATATGTCAGTATTATTATTGTATTAACCAACCATCTGGCATTAGTTCTGATATTTTGATTGGCCAGTGATTGCATAGTTGTTGAAGTCGTCATGTCCTTTGAAGAAAGCTGATTGAGAGTTATGACTATCAATCAGTTTGCCAATTAATAGTCAATCTTTAATCTTATTGCCGATTATAAGTTGGGCATTGAGATCGATTGATATTCAGCTTATCTGCTTGGGAATCATTTAATTTTCTATCTCCGACCGATAGTCGGTGGCTTGTCCAGTTGTCGGTCGAAAATTCAATGTTTCCGCTGCATAGTTGGAATGCCAATAATAAGTTAAAAAGTCGATATAAAATCACAGGAAGTAGATTTAATGGTCCCAACAGTTGGCCCTCACTCTCAAGTTCAAGATGGAATGGCACTTGACTTGACACATGACTGATACATTAAATGATGAGAGTTTTCATGTGTCATCTCGAGCCCCGATTTGGCAGCTGCTTTATTTTTTAGTATTAGTGATTGCTTTGAGAGTTGAAATATTTCTGGCTATTTTGTCATTTCGATGATTGCACGACCATCATTAGCGTGTTTAGTCGAAAAGTCAATTTAACAGCTAGATAATCCAATCGATTTGATTTTGGCTCAATCTATCGCTACCACTTATTAAGTAGTCATTGGATTCTAACCGTTCTCATGGATCATGATAACATGGCTTGATTTGACGATAGCTGCATCGAAGCATTTGATCAATAGTTGGTTTGGATGTCGCCACGTGTTGAAATTTGGATGACCTTTGAAATTATCTTGACCGCCGGTGGTCTCTGTATATATGGTTGTCTTCATTCTTTTTGGATTTTCTGTTGCGACTTGTTGAAGTCATCATGTCCCTTGAAGAAAGCCGATTAAGAATTACCGACTGTCAATCGGTTTGCTGATTGATAATCGATCTTTATTCTTGTTGCCAATTATGAGTTAGGCATTGAGACCGGTTGATATTCAACTTATCTACTTGGGAGTCATTTAAATTTCCATCTTCGATCAATAGATGGTGGCTTATCTGGTTGTCAGTCAAAAATTCAATATTTCTGCTACACGATCGAAATGCTGATAGTAAGTTAGAAAGTTGATATAAAATTGGGGGGAGCAAATTTAATGATCTGAACATTGGAAATGATTTTAGAGGAGGTCATGATGATTATGTAACAGTAGAACCAAAAAAAATGTCAATGTATTATTATTATTCTTTTTTGATGTCAAATATAAATGGATGATATAATGTGAAAAGGTTAGCAATTAAAATAATGTCACCTACTTGGAGATTTATTTATTGAAATTTCTTCTTGGGTTCATGAAAGCTAGTACATACTACTATAGCTCCAACCATGACACTAAATGTTTCTTCTAGCTTTTGAGGTAGGGTGATACGATAATGTTTCTTCTTGGGTTCATGAAAGCTAGTACATACTACTATAGTTCCAACCATGATACTAAATGTTTGTCTTGGCTTTTAAGGTAGGGTGATTCGGTATTGCCTTGCCCACAAATAAGCATAGGATTTGCATGAATATATTTTTCTTAATTGTAATTTAATTATATTTTTTATTAATTATATAGTAATAGTTCTCGGAATCAACCTAACTGATGAGATAAATCGATCAATAAAAGTTCACCATTTAGCCACAAGCTGACCACTAAAAACTTGCCGCGTGATCGACCTAGAAGACATATAGAAAATCCTTTGTATTTTAAACTCTCCCCACTCGCTGGTGGCAACTAGGTGGTGATCACTAATTGTTTCCAAATAAACATGATATATAAGCAATTCATATGGCCAAGAAGTATGAACATGATTCACGGGCAAAATACATGGGCTATTAATATAATGGCTAGTGTACTAGCCCTAACTACTTAGTGATGAGCGTCGGCCCTCATCTATATATTGTGTTCCTTAGGGGCCTCCTAGGTAAGTTCTCTTTCGACCATCTCACCCTATCTCTCTATTATTCCCAGGCCTCCTCTTATTTCTAATAGATAGACTTCCTTATCTCTATTATTTTAGATCAGATCTAGTGTTGGAGCACCAATCAAAGTGGCTCCTCTGTCTTCTAAGACCAACTCGGAGGCATGTGGCATCAAAACATTGCCAATTGAGTGCAATGGCGACCAAAACATCAATGTAGATGCGTGCAATGACCCCCTTTTGATCTTCCCAATCTAGATAGCAAATGACCCGAGCACTCCAACAACCCAGTCAACTTAAGCCTTGGTTAGGTTGGTTTCTAGTGGCAATAGATTGGTGCTCGGAGGGGCCCTTAATCCCATCTTTGAGGATAGCAAATGAGCCGAGCACTCCAACAACCCGGTCAACTCAGTCCTTGGTTAGGTTGGTTTCTAGTGGCAATAGATTGGTGCTTGGAGGGGCCCTTGATCCTATCTTTGGAGGTTTGATCAATCAGCAAGCAACTTGTAGCCATGAAGTCAAGAAGAATGCAAGCAACGACCACTAGATAGCAGCACATATTCTTAGAGTCCAATAGCTCTCTACAAAACCTTAAAAGGGTTTCGCTGTATGAGCAATAGTTTAAGCCACTAGTTACCATGAATATTTAATTTATGTGCCAGCAGTTTCAATACGATCACAGTTGTCTAAGAACCCGCAATAGATGACTACTAACTAGCAGTAGCAATACAGCATTACTCTTGCAAACTTCTACATCATGAGTCTAAGAGGATCTAATATAGTCAAGTCATCATACCCATCCTTAAAGCCTAAGACAAAGCTTTGACACAATCATTTACTCTTGCCATAAAGCATAAGAGGCAAGAAGAATATTGCCATCACTGAGCTCTAGGAGGGATTTGCCAAAGTTTCATTCATCCCACCGTTAATAGGTAGATCTCCAAGAGGGAGTCCATCTCAAACAAAGATGAGAAATAGGACCACATTTTGAAGCTTTGAGAGGTTTGTAACACCAGCTTGGGGATTGATGTTGACTTCACAATCAAGCCCCTTGCTTCTCGGTAAGGATGTGGAGGAACTCTTCTCTCTCGCATTCAAATATGCCATAGTTGGAGACCTCATTAATAGAAAACTTCTGCCCTCCTAAACCACTTAGAGAGGCAAGACAACTCATGATGCTCCAAGGGGCCGTCGATGTCATCATTGATGATAACTTTTCATGTTGTAGCACATTGAGTTGGGACGTATCTTTATTGAGAGAGGAATTAAGGGGTTACTAAATGATGGAGTTTCTAAACATAACTTTGATTTTACTGATTGATACTTGTATGGATGCTTAAGAAGTAGCAACCAACAAATTCCTCTAAAGGTGCTAAGTGGGAGCTCAAGAATTCTTAAGATCATGTGCATTGGTTATCGCATGGACATTTCCTATATATTTTATTTAATGGTCAGAAGATATTTATCTCATTCATGATGACCATACAGATTCATATATCCTTTATCTTCTATTGACAAAAGAGATGTTAATTAGATGCCTTCCAAAAAAAACTATAAGATAAGAGGTAGAAAGCAAAAAAAAAAAAATAATAATTGTACGATCAAATAGGTGGGAGATGTATTGAGATGTACATAGAAAATAGATTTAAATAACATGGTCCATTTGCGAAGCTCCTCGATAAAGAGGGCATTGTTTCTTAATATACAATGCTGGCATACCATCCAAAATGTCGCTAAAAAGAGGAATAGAATGCTTATAAATATAGTGTAGAGCATGATTGGTAATGTCGATCTTCTTTTATCTTTATGGAATGAAGCTTTGAAAATTGCACTATACATCTTAAACATGGTTCCATCTAAGGTTGTCTCTAAGACACCATTTGCATTATAGAATGGATATAAACCAAGTCACACATAAAGGGTTGGCTTGCTGAAGTAAGGATTTATAATCCTCGCATAAAGAAATTGGATCTAGCGACAACTAGTGGCTATTTCATAGGCTATCTAGTGAACTCTAAGGGATTTTAGTTTTATTGTCCTTCATATTCTCATAGAATTGTTGAGATCAGAAATGTTAAATTTCTTAAGAATTTTTAGCCTAATGGGAGTATTTTTTCTCATAAAATTGAATTTAAGGAAAAGCATAAATCGAGTGATTTGCCCATCGATGAAAGCTAGTAGATTCCTTCTCAAGAAGATCAATCTATGATCATTGAAGAGCAATTAATTCTTACTAAGCCTACTGTATAAAGTATAAATGAGATTGTGGGTTTAAGAAGATCCTTAAGAACAAGGAAACCAATAATTTTGAGCGATTATGTTGTATACCTATAGGAGTCTAATTATAACATTAGGCCTGAAAATGACCCAACTTTATTTTCACAAGCTATGAGTGGAGCAAACTCCATATTTTAGTATGATGTCATAAAAGAAGAGATAGAGTCGATGGCTAAAAATCAGATCTGGAATCTCGTTATGTCACCAAAAGGGACTATAGTCATGCATTCATGTTCATATCAACAATGATTGCTTGTCGTTTACAACATTAAAATAAAATTAAACATAAAAAAAAAAATTTTTTTTTTTTATTTTTTTTTAATTTA
>QRFJ01004274.1:104968-135128 GCA_006176705.1 Cocos nucifera | reverse complement strand
AAGGTTGGTGTACAATCGCTTCTCTTTAGTAGATGAGTCTTGAGTCTATGGTGTGGAGACACCAGAGTGAGAGTATAGGTACTCATTAGAGAATGAGGGCATTGAGCGTGACCACCTCGAGTAGTCATTAGGAAGTCTACCTTCTCGTCAATGATTGACTCGATGCTGCAGTGATGTGTCTAGTTCTTTGACTTGAGGTGCATCAACAGTTCATCTTGAGGGTGTTATAGTTTAACTACACCATTACTCGATCTTCTAGCCATATGGAACCTTGAGGTGTATGTTGGCTATAGCATGTTCATTGTAAGAACTGGATAGCATCAAGATGGAATCTATCAACCTCGGTGGTAGAGGAGCAGCCCTATGATGATCATGAGAATCAAGTCCAAAAGCCCATGGCCATGGCAGAGTGAAATAATAGATAGAGTTTCTATTTAGCTTTTCACATCGGACTTGAATCGAATGATTACATCATATGACAGAGACTAGGGTTTGATGAGTTTACCTAAACCCTAATCTGATTGAGGCTCAAGATAGAAGAACTTAATCACATAGGTAGCTGCACCAAGAGGTTCACATTTAGCTCTAATGGGTTGCCACCATATACTGCTAGGTGTCATTGGTGAATTTTGGGAGCAATTAGAATGATTTAGATCATCGATCGTTCTAACTATTTGAATTAGAAGAGTTCTGATCCATCGAAAGGAGTTTCGATGATGTTAATGATAGAGATCATGACATATCCTATTACCATATAGAACTGAATCTAACTGGGTCATACAAACAAGGGTTTGAATTTGGTGATCATCAATTGAACTGATCTAGTTCAATTGATCTGAATGAGATTCAATTAGCTTCAAGGAAATCGTGTTAGCACTCAATTGAACCTAATGTTCTTCTTTTACTATCATAAATAGTTGTCCTAACTGAGCCAAAGGAGTTTGCGCTTGATTAGAGGCCTTCACTGGGTCTGACTGGAGCATATCCAGGTCAAAAAAGGGTTGTCTTATTTTGTAAGACAGTACCTACCATTTTTGGTCACCTACCATTTCTCGTCCTTTGACTTTGGTCGAAAGTTGACCTTTGACTGGTCAAATGTTGATCATTGACACTTTGACTTCTGTCCACATGTCATGCACCTATTGAAGAGCTGGTGGAGGCTTGTCCCCCTATCAGAACCTGGCAAGAAGGAGGGCGCACGCCACCCTTGGTGTGTGCCCAAGCTGGAGGCACCCAGGAGTCCCTATTGGACAGGGACTCCATCTCCTTTTTGGATTTCGATTAGACTTCTCCTAAGAGCCAAGTTTGACTAATCTTAGGTGCCATCTAAGGAGGAATCCAGGGGATCTATTCCCACCAATCAGATTTAGATTGATTTCACAAAGGGTTGTGATTGTTGGAGGAAGAGGAGTTGGATCACGCTTAGTCTATAAATAAGACCCTGCGCCCAACTCAAAGTGAATGAATTCAATTCCATGCCCAAGGCTCCTCTCCCCTCCTTCTCCATTCCATAGTCTCTTCTCCCCTTCTCTCCACATCCAAAAGGTTTTGGATTAGTTGGTGCGATTCAGATGAAGGAAAGGCGATCAAAAGCAAAGGCTGCGCTGCTGCAAAAGGACACTGCAGATCTTCAAAAGAGTTTTGAAGATCCTCCAGATCAGATCCAATCTGATTTTTGAGGCATGATAGAGAGAAAGGTCTCCAGATCCAACCCAGTGGATACCGGAGAGGCCAGGCGCTTGCGTGGCTAAGATCCAGAACCTTCCGCTGCAATCAGGATC
Source organism: Cocos nucifera (assembly GCA_006176705.1). Lineage (NCBI taxonomy): Eukaryota > Viridiplantae > Streptophyta > Magnoliopsida > Arecales > Arecaceae > Cocos > Cocos nucifera. Next base: position 133,347 of record QRFJ01004274.1, on the reverse strand, counting down.
ATCTACAGGGAATAGGATTACCCAAATCAGGTAAATTGATTTGATTTAATTTATCTTCTTTTATTTTATTTATTAAATAATAAGAATCAGATCTAAACATATCAAGATCTGATTAAGGTCAAGAGAAATTTTTGAAATATATTTCTAATCAGATCTGGACGGAACCTGACCGGGAAATATTTGAAAGTGTCTGTGATACATTCCTTGAGTTAATGATAATGATAGTTTATATTTTTAAGAGTTAAAAATTTAAGACATGAATTTTCATTATTAACTCATAAAATGCTCCCGACCGTAGGATCATCATGAGGATGGTGATTGATCCGAAAGATTGGTGTACGATTGCTTCTTTTGGAAAGATGAGTCTTAAGTCTATGGTGTAGAGACATCGGAGTAAGAGTATATGCACTCGTTAGAGAACGAGGGCATTGAGCATGACCACCTCGAGCAGTCATGAGGAAGTCTACCTTCTCATCAATGACTGGCTCAAAGCTATAGTAGTGTGTCTGGTTTTTTGATCTGAGGTGCATCAGTAGTTCACCTTGAGAGTGTTATAGTTTGACTACACCATAACTCGATCTTCTAGCCATTCAGAATTCTGAGGTGTATGTTGGCTATAGCATGTTCATTGTAGGAATTGGATTGCACCAATAGGAGATTTATCTACCTTGATAGATAAAGAGTAGCCCTATGATGATCATGAGAATCAAGTCCATAAATCCATGGCCATGGAAGAGTGAAATAATAGAAAGAGTTTCTATTAGGGTTTTCACAATGAATTTGAATTGAATGATTAATTCATACAATGGAAATTAGGATTTGACGACATCACCTTAACCCTAATCCGATCGGGGCTTAATATAGAGCAACTTAATCACATAGGTAACTTCATCGAGAGATTTGCTTTCAATTCTCATGGGTTGCCACCATACGCTGCTAGGTGTCACTGATGGATTTTGGGTGCAGTTAGAATAATTTGGATGATCGATCATACTAGTTGTCTGAATCAAAAAAGTTCTGATCCATCGGAAGGTGTTTCGATGATGTCGATGATAGAGATCATGATATATCCCATTACTATATGGAACTGAACCTTATTGGATCACACAAATAAGAGTATGGATCTAGATATCATCAATTGGATTAACCCAGTTCAATTAATTTGAATAAGATTTAATTAGATTCAAAAAAATCATGCTAGCACACGATTGAGCCTAATGTTCTCCTTCAACTATCATTAAAGCTTGTCTCAACTGAGCCAAATATATTTGGGCTCACTTAGGAATCTTTACTTAGTATGATTAAAGCTTGTCCAGGTCAGAAAAGGATTGTCTTAATTTATGAGATAAATTTGACACAATACCTACCATTTTTCATTACCTGCTAAATCTTGTCTCTAGACATTGGTCAAATATTGACTCTGGATACTTAGACATCTACCCATTTGTCATGCATCCATAGGAGAGTACCTGAGAACTTCTCCCCTACTAAAAAGCAAATAGAAAGGGGGTGCATGCCTAAAGAGATGTGCGCCCCATGAGGATAAAAGATAGAGTCCCATATAGATGGGACTCTAGGTTGCTTCAGGGAATTAAACTGTATGGTGCCAAGAAGTCTTGTTTGACCTAGTATTGGCACCACCAAAGGTTAGTTTTGAGGGTCTCTCATCTAATTAGATCAGATAATGTCATCCCATCAATTAGATTTAGATCTGATTGCACAAAGGGTCATGATTGGCCAGGATGATGTGGCACTGCATGGTGTAGCAGGGTCTACATAAAATCTATCTGCACCTAGAATTCAATTCTTCTGCCTTTAGCCCATGCCACATAGCTCCTCTCCCTCCTCCATTCCACCCTCTAGTCCTCTATCTCCTCTCCATGCCCAAGGACTTTTGGGAATGAATAAGGTGCGATCCAAGCAAGTGAAAGGCACCAGGAAAGGAAGAAGGCAACACTACTGCAAGAGACAATGACTGTTCTTCAAAAGTTATTTTGTAGACCTTCAAGATTAGATCTAGATCTAATTTTTGGAGGATTGATTGAGAAGGAGAAGATCTTTAGACCCTATCTGAGTGGATACAGGTAGAGACTAGGCACTTGCATGGCTACATCCAGAATCTCAGGCAAACATCGAGATCATCATAGAGTAATTGGATTACCCAAAACAAAGGTATAATTAAATTAGATTTAATTTTTATTTTTATTTTTATTATTAGATTAATAAGCTTAGATCTAAGAAGTCTCAAATTTGATTAAGATTTTAGAAATTTTTTTTTTGAAATATCCATCCTGATCCAATCAGATCTAAATGAACCTGATTCAAAAAATAGATTTTTTCCTTCAATTGGTATCAGAGCCAGATTTCATAATTCATTAGATCTAATTTTAATTTATTTTTAACTTAATAATTAGATAATTTTATATGTCACATTAGATGTGAATAGATCTAAAATTAGAAAATTAAGAATTAAATAATCTAGATCAAAGATGTATGAGATGCATGACTAGAGTAGGAATAGAATTATTCTATGTGTAGTCTAGCATGATCATAATTTTAATTTAATTAATTATAATTTTTATATTTATTTATTTATTATTTTTTAATATTATAAATATTATAATTAGATCTAAAAAATAAAAAATAAATTTATTTAATTTATTCATATGTGATATGATAGATGCATATTTAGACTAGTTGTAGATAGTTCTACAAAATTATCTAAAAATTTTAATTTGATATGATTAATTTAAATCTATTTTTTAGATATTTTAAATAATTAGATTTAAATGCATGACATAATGGTGTATGCAAAATATGTTTTTAGTTAGATTAATTTTTATATATGTGATATATGATGTAGATCTAGCTAGTTTTGGGATTTATCATGTCTGTTAACGTTCCCTTGGTCGTTGATCATAAGATGAAGTAGGTTAAAGGCCCTCTCCTTCCATTCAATGGGGTGTTCTTACGCTATGTGGGTGCTGTCATTCGACTTATCAGAAATCAAAACTTATTTTTTGCAAATTCTAGATCCTAAAATCTAGAATTTTATATACATATTTTATTTATGAACCTAATTAATTGAGATATTGATTATGAATATTAGATTAATATGAGAATTTTGATCTAATATATTCAAATTAGTTCGAACTGGTACTCAAGGGTCTAGCGGTTGTAAAACAATCAAGGTGGTTAGGTGGATCAAATACTTAATTGACCATTCTAATAGGATTAAGTCTGGGTCAAAATCTAGTCACATGAGTGATCGATCAAGTTAATATCTAATTAGTCTCAGTGGTTAGAGTCTGGATTGTAGGCTACCCCGATTAGTTTTGGCTCAACAATTTGGTGTCTAAGGTAAGTTTGGCAGATACAATTGACTAGTTTTTAATTGGGAGCTACTCGACTTGAATGCATTCTTGTCGAGTTAATGGCATATCCCTTCCACTGGTCTCACTTACCTAGCCATATTTATCGGCCCATTCCTAATCTAAGGTGGCTAACAATACGAGCTAACCCATGCCACTAGGTTAGTCATAATGGTTATGACTATGTCAAGTCAAGTTTAAAGAGACCTAAATCAAATCTTCCTAAGAAAAGATTAAGTCTAAGGTCTTCCATCATTATAGATATGCGGGCCCTTCTCGGGGTTGATTATTCTTGGTTGGTCATAGTGGTTCAGTTGTACCAAAAAAATGCAACCATGTCTATTAGGCATTGGATGCTATGGGCTGGAGGATGGATTGAGCTCAATATTCTGGATATAGTGAGAGATCCAATTAGAAATCTAATCTATGCAAATGGTGGGTCCGACTTAACTAAAAAGTGGATCAATATTTTGGGCATGGTGAGATTCATGAATTAGAGACCAAGTCTGGGTGCACCATGATTAGAGAATCATTGGACAAGGGTTGTTCACTTATTGGCTAACCCATCATCAATAACTATTAGGTGAGGTGATGAGTCAATTAGTGGGACTGCACCATCCACTAGAAATTAGTAATCATGGAGATTTTCACATCTCTGCAGAGGGAGTGTAGGGATCCAAGAAAATAGTGGGAGCTAATTTGTTTAAAAATTAAATTTCTAAATAAATTGGTGAAGTCTGAATTATAAAATCTAACTAAAAACTTTGACTATCTTTAGGAAAAAGAAAAATGTCTGCATCCAACCAACTAGCCCGTATCCTAGACACCCATAGACTGATCAAATCTAGTCTTCAAAATTATTTTGGATTCCAAGAAGTTGACTCGTGTATTAGATCAGGATCCCCCCACCTTACCAGCTCATTCATTCGCTGAACAGAGAGCATCTATTGATAAATGGATGGATGAATATAATAAGGCCAGATATTACATGTTGGGCTCGATGTCTGATGAGCTTCTGTGCCAATATGAAGATATCAAGACTGCTCGCCAAATGTTGGCTCACCTGCAAGAGTTGTTTGGTGAATAGAGTCGTTCAGTCAAATATCAGGTCATTAAATGAATATTTAAGGATAAAATGCATGATGGACAGTCAGTCCAAGATCATTGTCTGGTGATGATCAAGGACTTGGAAGAGCTTGAGAAGTTCGGAGTGAAGTTAGACCAAGATCTGCAAAATGATATAATTCTACAATTCTTGACTGATGCGTATGGGCAGTTCATCATGAACTACCATATGCATAAACTTTAGAATACTCTGACCGAGCTTATGATTTTGCTGGTTCCTGCTGAGCTTTCTATGAAAGGTTCTAAAGACTTAGTATTTGCTATGGAATGAACTTCTTCCAAGAGAAAGTCTTTTGGAAAGAAGTAGAAGTCTATGAAAAAATAAAAGATGGAAGATGGAAAAAAAAAGAAGGCAGAGCTGAAGAAGAAAGCCGCTGACAGAGGAAAGTATTTCTATTGTAATACTGATGGCCACTGGAATCAAAACTGCCCTACATACCTGGCCATCCTAAAGAATAAGAAGGAGACATGTCCTTCTGGAGGTATGCTCATTATTGAATCTAACCTTAAGATTTCTTCTGCATCTAGTTCGATGCTTGACTCTGGTTCTAGTGCTCATTTGTGGACTTCCATGTAGGATGTTAAGGATAGTAGGAGGCTGAGGGATGGTGAGATGATCCTATGCATCGAAAATGGAGCAAGAATTGTTGCTGTGGTCCTGAAAACCTATCCTCTTCGACTACCGTCTAGCTTAGATTTAGTTCTTAGGGATTGTTGTTATGTACCTACTGCAAGCAGGAATTTGATTTATGTTTCATGTTTAGCACAAGAAGGCAATGTAATTAGTTTTCATAAGGACCATTGTAATATTCTTTATGAAAGAAATAAAATTGCAAGTGGTTTCCTTATTAACGATCTTTACCAGTTATATATTAATGCATCTATCTTTAATATCGAGCAAAATGTGAATGCCATAAGATCAAAACAACCCAGGGATAGTCCAAACAAGAGGTATCTATGGCACCTAAGGCTAGGTCAAATAGCAGAAGATAGGATTAACATATTGGAGAAAACCTAGCTATTGAGTCTATTGACTTTCGAATCATATCTAATTTATGAATCATGTCTTCATGGCAAAATGACTAAGCTCCCTTTTGTAGGACATGGAAAAAGGGCCATGAAACTACTTATCCTAGAACATACTGATGTATGCGGCCCATTTGATATGCCGGCAAGAGGCAACTTTGACTATTTTATAACCATTATCGATGATTTTTCTCGGTATGGGTATGCCTATCTTATAGACACAAGTTTGATGCCTTTGAAAAGTTTAAGGAATTCAGACATGAAATTAAAAAGCAAACTGAAAAATCCATTAAGATTTTTCAATCAAATTGAGGCGGTGAATACCTTAGTCGAAAATTTCTGGACTATCTCAAGCAAAATGGCATAGTCTCTCAATGGACTCCACCTAAAACATCTCAACTTAATAGAATTTTAGAATAGAGAAATCGGACCCTATTAGATATGGTCCGATCTATAATGAGCTTCGCAGACCTTCCTGATTTTCTTTGGGAACATAGTCTGTTAACTGCTGTATATTTACTGAATAGGGTTTCCTCCAAAATCATTCCTACCACACCATATGAGATATGGCATGGTAAAAAATCAAGTCTGAGTTATCTTAGAATTTGGGGTTGTCTGGCTCATGTCAAAAGATAACAAGCGGATAAGTTAGACTATAGATCCTTTAGAGCTTGATTCACAGGATATCCTAAATAATCATTAGGATATTATTTCTATATTTCAGAAGAGCACAATGTGATTGTGAGATGGCATGCCATCTTTTTTGAAAAATAGTTTATTCAAGATGGTGGCATTGGAAAGCAGATCAAGCTCAAGGAAAAAATCTCACAAGAGCAACGAGCTAAGGACCCTATGGACCAAATTAGGTTGAGCCAATACAATCACTACCTCCTCCATCTCGTAGGTTGGAAAGGATTTTCCGTCCCCTTGAGAGGTACTTAGATACTATTTCAGAGGAAGAAGAGAAAATATTCCTCGTAGGTAATGTGGTTCATGATAATGATCCCAAAACCTATGACGAGGCGATATTGGATATCGACTCAGAGAAATAGTTAGAGGCAATGAAGTCAGAAAATGACTCAATGCACTCAAACTAAGTCTAGACCTTGGTAGAACCACCAGAAGGTATAATACCTATTGGGTGTAAATGGATCTACAAGATAAAGATTGGTGTAGATGGGAATGTGGAGACATTCAAAGCTAGATTAGTGGCAATAGGGTATAGTCAGCACGAAGGAATTGACTATCAGGATATCTTTTCGTTAGTAGCCATGCTAAAATTCATCCACACATTGCTTACTATTGCAGCCTATTTCGATTATAAAATATGGCAAATGGACGTGAAAATGGCAATCCTAAATGGATACCTTGAGGAAGATATTTATATGAAACAACCACTAGGTTTAATATCCAATGATGTTGATCACAAAGTATACAAGCTGCAAAGGTCCATATATGGACTTAAGCAAGCATCTCGAAGCTTGAATACTCGTTTAAATGATGTTATCAAATTATTTAATTTCATCAAGAATGAGGAGAAACCATGTGTTTTCAAAAAGATCAGTGGGAGTGCTATTGTCTTTCTCGTACTGTATGTGGATGATATTCTCCTTATTGGAAAAGATATTTTTATGTTGATCATAATTAAAATATGGTTATCTAAAGAATTCTCCATGAAAGACCTAGGAGAAGCATCTTTTATTCTAGGAATTATGATCTATAGAGATAGACCGAATAGGATGCTAGGTCTTTCATAGAAGATGTACATAGAGAAAGTTCTAAAGAGGTTTAGCATGGAAAACTCCAAGAGGGGATTGATATCCTATAGACATGGCATTCATGTCTCCAAGAAAATGTGTCCCAACACACCTGAGGAGATTGAATGCATAAGCAAGATCTCTTATGCTTCAACAATAGGAAGCCTCATGTATGCCATGTTATATACACGATCTAATATAGCCCATGCTGTGAGTGTCAGGAGCAGATATCAGTCAAATCTAGGTGAAAAACACTGGACTTCTGTGAAATATATCCTTAAGTACTTGAGAAGAACTAAGGATATGATGTTGGTTATTAGCAATGGAGAACTCCAAGTCCATGGGTATACAGACTCAGATTTTATGTTCGATATAGATGATCGAAAGTCGACATCTGGGAGTTTATTTGTACGTAATGGTAGTACTGTCAACTGGAAGAGTTTTAAGTAGACAGTGATAGCAGATTCCACCATAGAAGCAGAGTATATTGCTGCATCAGAAGCTACGAAGGAGGCATTCTGGTACAAAATGTTTGCTCTAGAGATCGAAGTGATGCCATTGGATGTCATTCCTCTGTACTGCAATAATAATAGCGCCATAGCCCTTGCTAAGGAGCCAAGATCTCACCATAAATCCAAGCACATCGAATGGCGATACCACCTCATCCGTGATTATCTTAAAAAAGATTATGTCGAGGTCAAGAGAGTCGACTCTACAGACAATGTGGTAGACCCACTTACAAAATCATTAGACCAGCAGAAGATCGAAGCCCACCATGAGAAGATGGAACTTAGATTTGTAGTCAATTGGCTTTTGATCAAGTGGGATTTTGTTAGATTTTTGTGCCTTAGAAGCCAAATTGGCTGACACTTGTAATACACTTCTAAGGATAAAATTATATTTTTAACTATAAATAATAAAATAGGTTATTTTCTATCATAGTGTGTATTTGAAAGTGTTTGTGATACATCCCTTGAGTTAATGATAATGATAGTTCATATTTTCAAGAGTTAAAAATTTAAGACCTGAATTTTCATTATTAACTCATAAAATGCTCCCAACCATAGGACCATCATGAGGATGGTGAATAATCTAGAAGGTTGTTGTATGATCGCTTCTTTTGGATAGATGAGTCTTGAGTAAACGATGTAGAGACACTGGAATGAGAGTATAAGTACTCATTAGAGAATGAGGGTACTAAGCGTGACCACCTCGAGCAGCCATGAGGAAGTGTACCTTCACATCGATGACTGGCTCGAAGCTGCAGTAGTGCATCTGGTTCATTGACTTGAGGTGCATCGATAGTTTATCTTGAGGGTGTTAAAGTTTGACTACACCATAACTCGATCTCCAAGCCATTTAGAATCCTGAGGTGTATATTGGCTATAGCATGTTCATTATAGGAATTGGATTGTACGAATAGAGGATCTATCTACCTCGGTAGATGAGGAGCAATCCTGTGATGATCTTGAGAATCAAGTCCATAAACCCATGGCCATGGTAGAGTGAAATAATAGAAAGGGCTTCTATTAGGGTTTTCACATTGAACTTGAATTGAATGATTAATTCATATGACGAAAATTAGGGTTTGACGAGATCACCTTAACCCTAATCCAGTCAGGGCTCAAGATAGAGAAACTTAATCACATAGATAACTGCACTGAGAGGTTCACTTTCAGTTCTGATGGGTTGCCACTATATGTTGCTAGGTGTTATTGGTGGATTTTGAGAGCAATTAAAATGATTTGGATGATCGATCATACTAGTTGTCTGAATCAGAAAAGTTCTGATCCATTAGAAGGTATTTCGATGATGTCGATGATAGAGATCACGACATATCCCATTACCATATGGAACTAAATCTAACTGGGTCACGCAAATAAGGGTTTAGATCTAGATATCATCAATTGGATTAACCTAGTTTAATTAATTTGAATAAGATTCAATTAGGTTCAAGAAAATCATGCTAGCACATGATTGAGCCTAATATTCTCCTTCAACAATCATTAAAGCTTGTGTCGACTGAGCCAAATGTGTTTGTGCTCACTCAAATATCTTTACTTGGTTTGACTGGAGCTTATCCAAGTTAGCAAAGGGTTGTCTTAATTTATGAGATAAATTTGAGACAACACCTACCATTTTTCATCACCTGCTAAATCTTGTCTTCGAACATTGGTCAAATGTTGATCCTAGACACTTAGACATCTGCCCATGTGTCATGCACCCATAGGAGGGTACCTAGGAACTTGTCCTCCTACTAAAAAAATAGACAGGAATGGGGCACACGCCTAGGGAGGCATGCGCCCCATGAGGATAAAAGATGGAGTCCCATACAGATGAGACTCTAGGTTGCTTTAGGGGATTAAACTGCGTGGCGCCAAGAAGTCTTGTTTGACCCAGTCTTGGCACCACCTAAGGAGAGTTTTGAGGGTCTCTCATCTAATTGGATCAAATGATATCATCCCACCAATCAAATTTAGATCTGATTGCACAAAGGGCCATGATTAGCTTGGATGATGTGGCACTGCATGGCGCAGCAGGGTCTATATAAATCCTGTCTGCGCCTACAATTCAATTCTTCTACCTTTAGCCCATGCCACATAGCCCTTCTCCCCCCTTCTCCATGCCACCCTCTGGTCCTCTCTCTCCTCTCCATGCCCAAGGGCTTTTGGGCATGAACAAGATGCGATCCAAGCGAGTGAAAGGCGCCAAGAAAGGAAGAACGCAGCACTATTGCAAGAGATAATGACTGTTCTTCAAAAATAGTTTTGAAGACCTTGAAGATTAGGTCTAGACCTAATTTTTGGAGGATTGATTGAGAAGGAGAAGATCTTCAGATCCTGCCCTAATGTATACCGATAGAGGCCAGGCACTTGCATGGCTACATCCAGAACTTCAGGCAAGCATCGGGATGATCATAGGATAATTGGATTACCCAAAATAATGGTATAATTAAATTAGATTTTATTTTTATTTTTATTTTTATTATTAGATCAATAAGATTAGATTTGAGAAGTCTCAGATCTGATTAAGATTTTAGAGAAAAAAATTTTGAAATATTTCTCCTGATCCAATCAGATTTGAACGAATCTGATCCGAAAAATAGATTTTTTCCTTCACCAGCATCTTATTCGGTCTATCCCTATAGACCTTAATTTTCAGAATAAAGAATGCTTCTCCTAAATTTTTCATAGAAAACTCCTTTGACAATCACATTTTGATCAAAGTCAATATGAAAATATCATTCCTAATTAGGAGAATGCCATTCACATACAGTACGAGAAAGACAACAGCACTTCCACTAACCTTTTTGAACATATAGAGCTCCTTCTCATTCTTGATAAATCCAAATGATTTGATCATATCATTGAAATGAGCATTCTAGCTTCGAGATGGTTGCTTAAGTCCATATATGGATCTTTGCACCTTGCATACCTTATGATCATTATCACTGGATGTGAAACCTAGCGACTGTTCGATATAGATATCTTCTTTAAGATATCCATTTGAGAATGCCATTTTTACATCCATCTATCATATTTCATAATAAAAATAGGCTACAACAGTAAGCAATGTGCGGATGGATTTGAGCATGGCTATTGGCGAAAGATAATCCTGATAGTTAATGCATTCATGATGACAATACCCTTTCACTATGAGACTTACTTTGATTGTCTCTACATTTCCATCAGCACCTATCTTTCTCTTGACGATCTATTTACAACCAATAAGTACTATACCTTTAGTTAGATCTACCAATGTCCAGACTTGGTTCGAGCGCATTGAGTCAATCTCTAACTTCATTGTCTCTAACCATTTCTCAAAGTCGATGTCTGATATCGCCTTGTCATAGGTTTGGAATCATCACCATGAACCCTATTTTCCATGAGGAATATTTCCTCTGCATCCTCTAAAATAGTGCCTAAGTACTTTTCAGAAGGATGAGAAATCCTTTCTGATCTACGAGATGGATGAGGTAGTGATTGGACTAGCTTAATCTGATTAGGTTCCATAGGTTCCTTGGCTTGTGGCTCTTGGGAGACTTTCTCCCCGAGCCTAATCTATCTTTTGATGCCACCATCTTGAATAAATTATTTTTTAAGAAAGATGGCATGTTGAATCACAATCACATTACGATCTTTCGAGAGATAGAAAAAATATCCTAATGACTTCTTAGGATATCTAATAAATCAAGCTCCAAAGGACCTAGACTCTAATTTATCCACTTGTTGTCTCTTGACATGGATCGGACAACCCTAAATTTTGAGATGACTCAGACTTAATTTCTTACCATGCCATATCTCATATGATGTGGTAGGGAACAATTTTAGATAGAACCCTATTCAGTAGATATGTTGACCCAAACATTGATTTTGATGATAACAAAAAGTTTGGAGTATAAGTTATAAAGTCTAATTATTTTGTGAGGATGTGTAGCTGTAAATTTCAAGTGCTTATAAATATCAAGTGTTCCAATTTATCCAAATGAAGATTCATCACTCAAGATTTTAGAGAAAAAATACTAGAATGGATATAGCTTTCAAGAGGTCAAAATAAAAATTAAATCAAGACATAAAGGATAAGTCTAGCCTACAAAATAATTAGAAGAAGAAAGGGTTAGAAACAGTCTTTGGCATGCTTGGCATGCAAACTATGCTGACCCAGTCTTAGACTAAGCTATCCTAGTCTCAGTGGAGGTAGAAGATAGAAAGAATAGAAAGCTGAATTTTTATGACTTGGGGGACTGAGTCGACCCAGTTGAAAACTACCCGACCCAATGGAACTAGGCTAACCCAGTCAGAAAGTTAGCCATCCTAGTCTCAGACAATAGAAGAAGATAGAAACAATATTTTAGGATTTCTAAGACTGAGCCGATCTAGCTGAAAACTGATCTGACCCAATTTGGACTGAGCCGACCTAATTTAAAACTGAGCCAACCCAGTGCCTATAACGGCTAGTTTTCAGAATTACAGCTTTTTCATCCTAAGAGCTTTCTAATGGCTATTTTCTCTTCTTCAATGGCTAGATCACTTCTAGAAGTCCATGTTGGTGAGTTATAATAGTGAAAAACCTCTAGAATATATAAGAAAATACTTGGAGCATCAAAAATAAGCTTTTGGAGAGTTTGTTTAAGAAAGCAAGAATACTGAGTTGAAAAGAGTAAGGAAGGAGTGATTTTCAGAAATTCTTTATCCTTCCAACATCCTCAAATTTGAGAAAAGTTAGGCCATCATTATTGAAGATCATCTCCTACTTTCTCAAGCATTCGAAGAGAAGAAATCAATCCTACATGCAAAGCAATCCAGATTTTCTTCTCTTGGATTTTATAGAGTTTATTTTAAATTATATTTTTTTATATTTTATTTCAAGTTTTTTGGGGTGAGAAACTTGGGTTGGTCCAAGCCTCGAGTTGGATATTGTATTGCTTTGATTTGTGAACCAAGGGTAAAACCAATCAGAATTGATTGTTAGGCTAGAGAAAAATAATAACTTATGAAATTTTGGTTGGTGATCCGGGGAAAACCAATTGGGTTGATTGTGAGTCCGAAGAATAATTATGTACGATTTTGGTTGGTAAGCCAGAAAAAACCAACTAGATTTGATTGTGAGTCCAAAAAATAATTGAATAATAATTCTTATTGAGAATTATAGTTGAATTCCCGAGGGGTATACATAGGGAGTGGACGTAGGTGCTGAGTTTGGCACCAAACCACTATAAAATTTATGTGTTTGTGATTATGTTTTCTTTACATTATTGCTTTCATTCACTACACATTACAAAGCTTGTTTCATTACCTATTGTGTGCACATCACTTAGTTTAAATCATTCAAATTTGCATATTAGTCAAAAAACTTTTTAAATACCCGATTCACCACCCCCTCTTGGGTGGCCATCCTTAAGCAACAAGTGGTATCAGAGCAGGTGCTCTGTTATTAGTTGTTGACCTAACGATCAAGAGCTAAAGATAATAGCAATCCAAAATAGAATCTTTTTTTAATGAAGGCCATTCCATAGATAGACCCCCACTTTTTAATGCCTCAAATTTTACCTATTGGAAAGCTAGAATGAAAATATTCACACAAGCACATGACTATTATAGGGGATAAATCCCGCTTCCATCGAAGTCTAGTCTGATGCTTAGCCTAATGTAACTAATAATCATAAAAGAGCTTCAATCGAAAATTCTCCCTCCAACAGTCGAACTCCTCTCGGACTCCTCCAGTGGTCGAACTCCTTCTGGACTCCTCCAGCAGCCAAACTCCTCCCAGACTCCTCTAGCAGCCGAACTCCTCCCAGACTCCTCCAGCGGTAGAACTCCTTCCAAATGCCTCTAACGGCCAAACTCCTTCCAGACTCCTCTAGTGGCTGATCTCCCTGCAGTCATCCAGAAAGATCTCCGCATGAGTCTGATCTCGTACATGGCATGAACCGACCCTCATCCGAACTACCTTAGATGAGTTCAAACTCCTCTAGAATTGATATAGCTTAATGGTCATCACCAACCGATGCCCATCCCTCCAAATTTTGACTATCAAATTTCAAACGGACTGGCATCTCACGATAATAAACACTATCTTCAATAATAAACTCCACGTGGCTCCAAGCGATCAACTATCCGACAGTTATGGCTATCACTATTAGTTTGTTACAGGCTCCATCTATAAAAGGGATCCTCTAGATATCTTTTCTTCAGGCTCTCTTCTCCCTCCCAATAATTCTGCAACTTTCTTGACTAAGCACTTCATTTCTATTGGCTGAAAAAGCTAACTTGATCGTCGAACGATCTTGCTAGGGTTGCCACTCCGGGCTCTAGACGAGACTTATTTTGCAGGTTACTAATGGCAACCTTGTCTTCTCCAACTCCAACACTTCTCCAATGGCAACCAGATTTTGCACCAACAAGATTGGCGCTAGAAGGAGGGGCGGCACTCTATTCCTGAGGATCTCTTATTCTTAAAGGAGTGCTTAGCAGTGATCTCTCTTCTTCTTCTTTAGAGTTCTTCCTAGAAAAATGCCTTCTAGAAAAGCTTCAACCCAATGGTCAACGACCTCTACAGTCAGATTTCGACCAAATCTATCCACTCCTACTTTGACTCTGACAACTCAAGCTCCACCTACAGCCATGGTGGATGCGGAGTAGTTCAAGCTGCTAGTCCAGCAGGTTTGCAGGCTTGCAGAAGCGGTGCAGGCCATGCGTCGACAGGCTCCAGCATCAATTCGATTAGAGCAGGCTTCTCCAGAGCCCCATGATCTAGTCTGGGGAAGGCCGACTTGGGCTAGCCAGTCGGTGACCTCCCAAAAGGAGAAGCAGAGGGTAGAGAGCCCTTGCTCTGACCATGACTCAATCCTGAAGGGAGTTTTGCCGTTGTTCTATTAGAAAACCTTGAAGATCAACGATCGTGAAGATCTCCTGGATCAAATATTCCAAAAAATGAGCCGGTGAATTGAAGAACTCCATCGTGCTCCCACCTCCCATGGTAACGATATTTGCACTGACCCTCCTTTTTTTCAAAAGATTATGCAGGAATCAATCCCATCAAACTTCAAGCTTCCAGAGTTTGAGAGTTATGATGGGATCACCAATCCGATCAACCACCTGGAGGTCTTTAGGATAATGATGCTACTCCACGGCATGCCAGATGCTATTCTATACGGACCTTTTTCATCCATCCTCAAGGGAGCCACCAGGAACTAGTACTCAGCACTTAAGTTGGGTACCATCTTTCTCTTCGATCAAATGAGCCACCAATTTGTGGTTTACTTCATTAGCAGCCAACGTCCCCATCAAGGTTCAGATATTTTAATGAATATCAAGCAGAAGGAAGAGGAATCTATTTAGGCTTATGTCATCCGATTTAATGCTGCTACATTGGAGGTCTGAAACTTGGACTACTCTGTTGTAATGGCCGTACTTAAGGATGGCCTTCAGAAAAATGATTTGCTATTATCTCTAGGGAAGAAGTATCTCAGAAACTTTGTCGATATGCTGGCCCAGGCTGAAAGTTATGCCCGAGCTGAAGAGACAATTAAGGTCAGGGACAATGAAGCCACCCAGGAGTGGTAGGCAGGTGAACTAAATATGCCCATGGTTGGAGAGGAATCGGGCGGAGCTCGACCATGCTCCTAAACTCTTCCAAAGCGTAAGTAGGCCCAGAACCCTACCCGAGCCCAGAGGTGAAGAAGCCTGGATAAAAGGGCTCGACAGAGCTCTCCCTTCAAAAAATTTCATAACTAAGCCCCTCTCAATGCTCCAAAAATTTGAGTACTAATTGAGATCAAGGATCAACTATCGAGACCAAAAAGGATGCGCACTCACCCTGATAAATAAAATCATAGTAAGTTCTTCCTCTACCATCGTGATCACGATCATGATATGGAAGAGTACATCCAGCTCCAATATGAGATCGAGGAGCTCATCAGATGTGGTAGGATTGGTCGATTCCTGTGACATCGATCGGAAGGATGAGAGGATCAGTCAAGAGCGTCTCTACTACCAGAACCACCAAAGGGCGAGGAGCAGCGAGAAGATCGTCCCTCGATCGGCATCATTAACACCATCTCTAGGAGACTTCGGTGAGGGGATGCTAGCAGGTCGGCTGAGCCCGGGAAGAGGAGAAGAACTGAAGAGCCCATCACTTTCACCAATAAGGATGCTCAAGAAGTCTAGTTCCCGCACAATGACCCGGTTGTAATCTCTTTGAACATTGCTGATTATGATGTACGCCGTATTTTGGTAGATAATAAAAGTTCCACTGATGTTTTGTACTATGATGCTTTCTTTAAAATGTCCATACCTTATAATCGTCTGAGACCCATGAGCTCTCCATTGGTCGGCTTCACTGGCGATGCTATGCTAGTGGAGGAAATGATAACTCTAGCCGTAACTGCAGGATAGTATCCGAAGCAGGCCAAGGTGTGGGTCAACTTTTTGGTGGTAAAAGCTTCCTCCACTTACAATGCAATCCTCGACTGACCTGGTCTAAATACACTACGAGCTGTAGTGTCGACCTATTATCTGAAAATAAAATTTCCAACAAGCAACGAAATAGGTGAAATCAGAGGAGATCAAGCATTAGCCCAGCACTACTACTCCATCGTCTTACGATATGGCACTCGACTTGACCCCTGCCCAATTGACGAGCTTGATGTCTGCGATGACCTTCTTGAAGAATGGGGTGAGCCCATAGAAGATCTTGTGATCGTTCCCCTGAACGACGAAAATGCGGAGCATATGATGCAGATTGGCTCCAATCTGGAAGATGAAGTTCGAAAGCAGCTCATTGACTTTTTATGGAGGAATGTCGACGTCTTTGCTTGGGTTCTGATGGATATGCCTGGGATTGACGTCAAGATTATGGAACATTGGCTGGCCGTTGATCCCAAGCATCGACCAGTGAAAGAAAGAGTTTAGGGTCATACACCAGAAAGGCAGAAGACAATAGTAGAAGAAGTCGACAAGCTTATCAATGCTAGATTTATTCAAAAAATCAATTATCCAACTTGGGTCTCTAACGTGGTCTTAGTTAAGAAGGCCAACGGTAAGTGGAGGATACGTATAGACATCAAGAAGTTGAACAAAACATGTCCAAAAGATAGCTACCCTCTACCTAGGATTGATCAATTGGTAGATGCAACCTTAGGCCATGAGTTTCTCATCTTCATGGATGCCTTTTCCGACTATAACCAAATATGGATGGCACCGAAGGATGTGGAGAAAACTGCTTTTGTTACTGACCATAGTCTTTACTATTAGAGGGTTATGCCTTTTGGACTCTGGAATGCAGGGGCAACATACCAACACCTGATCAACAAGATCTTTAAGTAGCAGATCAACCACAACATAGAGGTGTATGTGGATGACATACTCGTCAAAAGTTGAGCGTCAATAAACCACATCGTCGATCTCAAAGAGACCTTCAGTGAGCTCAAAAAGTATAAAATGAAACTAAGCCCGACCAAGTATACCTTTGGTGTGACCTCAGAAAAGTTTCTGGGGTTTACGATGTTAAGGTGCGGAATCGAAGTAAATTTAGAAAAAATCCAAGCTATTTAGGAGATGATTCCTCCAAAAATAATTAAAAAAGTTCAGCACCCGATTGAAAAAGTGGTGTCCCTAAATCACTTTATCTCGAGATCGGCCGAGCGATACATGCCCTTCTTCCAAATTCTCAAGCAACTAAAGAACTTTCACTGGACGACGGAGTGCCAATGGATATTTGAGGAGCTCAAAAATTATCTCGGCTCATCCCCACTTCTAGCTAAGCCTGAACCCAGAGAAGAATTATTCTTGTACCTAGCAGCCTCTCCGATGACCTTGGTAGTAGTCCTAGTCAAAAAGGAAGCGAAGATGCAGCGATCAGTCTACTATGTAAGCTGGGTCCTGAGGGATGCAGAGACCAGGTACTCTAAGTTAGAATAATTGACTTACTCTCTTCTAATCATTGTCAGGAGACTCCAACCTTACTTTCAAGGACACACCATAATGGTTTGCATGGATCAACCAATAAAAATAGTCCTTCATCAAATGGATGCTTTTGGAAGAATCACAAAATGGGCAATCGAGCTCATGGAGTTTGACATTAATTATCGATTCTAACCATCGATCAAAGCTCAGATATTGGTAGATTTTATGGTAGAATATACCATTTCAGATGAAGTCGAGCTTGAATAGGATGAGATTGGCATCTCATGGTTGCAACCAAGCCTCCCTAAAGAGAGTGTCGATCTTTCCAAAGATTTTTTGGCCCTGTACATGGATGGTTCATCCAACTCTGCTGGAGTAGGTGCGGGATTAGTCTTAGTCAATCCCAAGGGAGTCATCGCTGAATACGCACTATGCTTCAAATTTTTTGCAACTAATAATGGGGCTGAATATGAAGCACTGATCATTAGATTAAAAATAGCAAGAGAGTTAAAAGTAGATCAGCTTCAAGTCTACAGTGATTCCTAATTAATGGTCGACTAAGTTAGTGGCAATCCGATCAAACTTAAACTTCCATCGGTGTGGGTAGTGACTTTCAACGAACAACATAACCCGCAAGACCTCAAAGCCAACCTCGACCAACTAGAAGAAAAAAGAGAGGAAGCCCAAGTTTGGATGGCAGCTTACAGATGAAAGGTGGCCTGATACTATAACTCCAGAGTCAAAGGTAAAATACTCAGAGTGGGGGACTTAGTGCTTCGGCGAGCTACCATCTCTCAACCTCAGGGCCAGGAGAAGCTTGCCCCAAATTGAGAAGGACCCTATGAGGTCATGGAGGTCATCCGACCCGAGATGTACTACTTGAAGAAACTTGGAGGGAGACCTACCTCGACCATGAAATTTAAAAAATCTATGAATTTATTATCGATGATTTGATTATAATGAAATCCTCCTACTTCAACTTTCTAATCTATACTGTATACCGATGATAAAGGAGGACTACCCCTCGAACTTGATCTCATGATAAATATAGCCCATTAGGAATGGGAGGAGAACCTCATCCTAACGTGACCAAAGTCGAAGGCCTCGTTCATTTTAGATGAGATGAGGGAAGAGGCCCTGACAATGGTCCTAATGTGCTCCTAATGAAGGGAAAATTCAGATTTCCCGGATCAGGTTCGTTCAGATCTGATTGGATCAAGAGAGATATTTCAAAAAATTTTCTTTTGAATCTAGATCAGATCTAAGATATTTTAGATCTAATTTTATAGATCTAATAAAATAAAATAAAAGAAAATTAAATCTGATTTAATTATACCTTTTGTTGGATAATCAGATTATCCTATAATGATCCTGCTGATTGCCTGAGGTTCTAGATCTAGCCATGCAAGTGCCTGGCCTTTATCGATATCCACTCAGGCTGGATCTAGAGATCTTCTCCTTCTTTATCACCTCTCCAAATATCAAATCTAGATCTAATTTGGAGGATCTTCAAAGGTCATCACCAACTAACATCCATCCCTCCAAATTTTGACTATCAAATTTCAAACGGACTGACATCTCATAACAATAAACACTATCTTTCATAACAAACTCCACGTGGTCCCAAACGGCCCACTACCCGATAGTTATGGCTATCACTATTAGTTTATTACAAGCTCCATCTATAAAAGGGATTCTCTAGATATGTTTTCTCCAGGCTCTCTTCTCCCTCTCCAAAACTCTACAACTTTCTTGACTGAGCACTCCATTTTTGTTGGCCGAAAAAGCTAACTTGACCGTTGGAGGGTCTTACTGAAGCCACCACCTTGGGCTCTGAATGAGACTTATTTTGTAGGTCACCAGTGGCGACCTCATCTTCTCCAACTTTGGTACTTCTCTAACGGCAACTAGATTTCGCACCAACAACTATAATTTATGAAAAATTATTGTTGATGGCTCACACACCCATAATGCATTGATCAAGTATGATAAAGAGATGGCCCAACTAAATGCCAAGGACATGAACATGCTTTATTGCTTTTTAGATATTAATGAGTTTAATATAATTTCTTCATGTATTTCAGCAAATCAAAACTTTGGCAAGCGCACTCATCCTAACAAGCACAATCCTAAAAGTATTGTCTCTACCATCATGACCACGATAATGATACTGAAAAATGTATTCAGCTCCAAGATGAGATTAAGGAGCTCATCAGGAGAGGCCAGCTTAGTCGATTTCTATGATACTGGCCTGAGATGAGAAGATCGGCTAAGGAAACTGCCATAGTTATAACCACCAAGGAGGAAGGAGCAGTAAGGAGATCAGCCGTCTCTCGACATCATCAACACCATCTTTGGAGGACTTTGGCAAGGGTTGGCTAGTGGATCTAAGGGGCCTGCTAAAAGATGGGGAACTGAGGAGCCCATTGCCTTCACTAAAGAAGATGCACAAGGAGTTCAGTTCTCGCACTATGACATGGTTGTAATAACTTTAAATATTGCAGACTATGATGTACGCCGCATTCTTGTTGATAATGAAAGTTCGATCGATGTCTTATTTTATGATGCTTTCTCTAAATTGTCTATACCTAATAACCAGCTCGGACCCATAAGTTCTCATTTGGTTGGCTTCATTGGTGATGCAGTGCTAGTTGAAGGTGTAATAACTTTAACTATGACTGTAGGATGATATCCAAGATAGTCCAGGGCATAAGTGGATTTCTTGGTAGTGAAAGCCCCATCTACTTATAACGCAATTCTTGGCCGACTTAGTCTAAACGCACTTCGGGCAGTAGTATTGATATACTATTTAAAGATGAAGTTCTTGACAAGCTATAGGATTGGATAGGTCAGAGGAGATCAAGATTTGGCAAGACATTGCTACTCAATTACCCTACAAAGGGGTGAGCAGTCTGACCCTTGCCTAGTTGATGGGTTGGACATCTGGGATGACCTTACAGAAGAATGGGGAGAACCCATGGAAGATCTTATCTCAGTCCCCTTGAATGATGGGAATAAAGAGCACATAGTGTAGATCGGTTCCAATCTAAGAGAGGGGGTACGAGAGTAGCTCGTCGAATTTCAATGGAGAAATGCAGATGTCTTTGCTTGGGTCCCCACAGACATGCCCGAAATTAATGCTGAAGTCAGGGAACATCGTCTGGCTGTTGACCTCAAACATCAACCAGTGAAAAAAAAGATGCGTAGCTATGCCTTAGAGAGACAGAAAATAATTATAGAAGAAGTTGACAAGCTCCTCAAAGCTGGATTCATCAGAGAAATCTCCTATCTAAACTGAGTTTTCAATATGGTCCCTGTCAAGAAGGTGAATGGCAAGTGAGGAATGTGCATAGACTTCAAGAAGTTGAACAAGGCCATCTAAAAGATAGTTACCTCCTATCCAGAATTGATCAACTGGTAGATGCAACTTTGGGCCATGAGCTTCTTACTTTCATGGATGCCTTCTCAGGCTATAATCAGATCCAAAAGGCACCAAAGGATGAGAAGAAAATTGCTTTTATTACTGACCACAGTCTTTATTGTTATAGGATCAAGCTTTACGGACTCAAAAATGCAGGAGCAACATACCAGCACCTGGTCAACATGATCTTCAAAGAGTAGATCGATCATAACATTCAGATATGTATAAATGACATTCTTGTCAAGAGCCAAGCTTCAATAGATCATATAGCCAACCTCAAGGAGACCTTCAATGCCCTTCAGAGATACAAGATAAAGTTGAACCCGATCAAGTGCGCCTTTGGTGTGACTTCAGGATAGTTCTTCAGGTTCATGGTGTTGAGATGTGGGATTGAAGCAAATCTAGAGAATATTTGAACCATTCAGGAGATGACTGCTCCAAAATCAATAAAGAAAGTTCAGCACCTAATAAAAAAGATGGTGGCTCTAAACCACTTTGTCTCAAGGTCAGTCGAGTGATGCATGCCTTTCTTTCAAGTTCTCAAATACCCAAAGAACTTCTGCTAGACTGTTGAATGTCAACAAGCATTTAAAAAACTCAAGATCTACCTTGACTCGCCTCCCTTATTGGCTAAGCCTGAACCAAGAGAAGGATTGTTTTAGTACTTGACGGTCTTCCCAGCAACCCTTGTAGTAGTCCTAGTCAAGGAAGTGATGAATGTGTAGTGATCGATCTACTACATAAGTTGAGTCTTGGGGGATGCTGAGACTAGGTATACTAAGTTAGAAAAACTAACTTATGCTCTACTGGTTATAGCTTAGAGACTCTAACCATATTTTTAGGGGCACACTATATCCATCCTCACTGATCAACCAATCAAGATAGTTCTTCATCGAACAGATGCCTCTGGAAGAAATGCAAAGTGGGCAATTGAATTTATAGAATTTGACATCAACTCTCAACCTCGAGCATCAATCAAAGCTCAAATACTGGCAGATTTCACAGTGGAATGTACTATTCTAGGTGAGATCAAACTTGAATAGAATGAAATTAGCATTCCATTATTGCAGCCGAGCTCCAATGAAGAAGGGGTCGACTTTCCTGAAGGCTTCTAGGCCCTGTATGTGGACCACTTATCCAATGCTTCGAGCATAGGTGTCGGGTTGATCCTGGTAAACGTAGAAGGAGTCATTGCCGAATATGCACTATGCTTTGAATTTTCTGCAATAAATAATAGGGCTAAATATGAAAATCTAATTACGGGATTAAGGATATCAAAGAAGTTGGTACCTGACCGGCTCCAAGTTTATAGTGATTTTCAACTAGTGGTCGGACAAGTTAGTGGTAACTACGAAGCTCAAGAGGAAAGCATGATAAAATATCTTGAGAAAGTGAAGAACTTGATTCTAACCTTCGACAATTTTAGCATTCAATTGATTTCAAGAGCAGAAAATATCAGAGCCGACCTTCTTTCTAAATTGACCACATTAACTCCAACCGAACTGCCTAAGTCTTCTTTGAAGTTCTAAAATGCCCAAGTTTGGAAGAATCACAGTCTATGATGCAAATCGAGCATGAGCCAAGTGTTAGATATATGTGCCCTAGAAGCCAGAATTGACTGACACTTGTAATACACTTCTACGGGCAAAATTATAATTATGACTATAATAAATAAAATGGGTTATTTTCTATCACATATGTGTATTTAGTGTCTGTGATATATCCTTTGAGTTAATGGTAATGATAATTCATATTTTCAAGAGTTAAAAATTTAAGACATGAATAATCATTATTAACTCATAAATTGCTCCCAACCATAGGATCATCACAAGGTTGGTGACGAATGGTGATTGATCCGGAAGGTTGGTGTACAATCACTTCTCTTTAATAGATGAGTCTTGAGTCTATGGTGTGGAGACACCAGAGCGAGAGTACAGATACTCGTTAGAGAATGAGGGCACTGAGCATGACCACCTCGAGTAGTCATTAGGGAGTCTACCTTCTCGTCAATGACTGACTCGATGCTGCAGTAGTGTGTCTGATTCTTTGACCTGAGGTGCATCGGTAGTTCACCTTGAGGGTGTTATAGTTTGACTACACCATTACTCGATCTCCTAGCCATATGGAACCCTGAGGTGTATGTTGGCTATAGCATGTTCATTGTAGGAACTGGATGGCATCAAGATGGAATCTATCTACCTCAGTGGTAGAGGAGCAGCCCTACGATAATCATGAGAATCAAGTCCAGAAGCCCATGGCCAGGGCAGAGTGAAATAATAGAAAGAGTTTCTATTTAGATTTTCACATCGAACTCGAATCGAATGATTACATCATATGACAGAAACTAGGGTTTGACGAGTTCACCTAAACCCTAATCTGATCGGGGCTCAAGATAGAAGAACTGAATCACACAGGTAGCTGCACCAAGAGGTTCGCATTCAGCTTTGATGGGTTGCCACCATATACTGTTAGGTATCATTGATGGATTTTGGGAGCAATTAGAATGATTTAGATCATCGATCATTCTAGCTATTCGAATCAGAAGAGTTCTGATCCATCAAAAGGAGTTTCGATGATGTCGATGATAGAGATCATGACATATCCCATTACCATACAGAACTGAATCTAACTGGGCCACACAAATAAGGGTTTGAATCTGGTGATCATCAATTGAATTGGTCTAGTTCAATTGATCTGAATGAGATTCAATTAGGTTCAAGAAAATCGTGCTAGCACTCGATTGAACCTAACGTTCTTCTTTTACTATCATAAATAAGTTGTCCTGTCTGAGCCAAAAGAGTTTGAGCTCAATTAGAGGTCCTTCATATGGTTTGACTGGAGGTTGTCCAAGTCAAAAAGGTTGTCTTATTTTGTAAGACATTACCTGCCATTTTTGGTCACCTGCCATTTCTTGTTCTTTGACTTTGGTCAAAAGTCTACCTTTGACTGGTCAAACGTTGACCATTGACACTTTGACTTTTGACCACATGTCATGCACCTATTGGAGAGCTGGTGGGGGCCTGTACCCCTGCCAAAACCTGGCAAGGAAGAGGGCGCACGCCACCCTAGGCGTGTGCCCAAGTTGGAGGCGCCTAGGAGTCCTTGTTGGACAAGGACTCCATCTCCTTTTTGGATTCCAATTAGAGTTCTTCTAAGAACCAACTTTGACTGGTCTTAGGCACCCTCTAAGGAGGAATCCAGGGGACTCTATTCCCACCAATCAGATTTAGATCTGATTTCACAAAGGGTTGTGATTGGTTGGGAAGAAGAGAAGTTGGATCACAGTCAGTCTATAAATAAGACCCTGTGCCCAACTTAGATACACATGAGATGATTGAATCACAATTCCCCATGCCCCTGGGCTGCCTCTCCCCTCCTTCTCTATGACAAACCACCTTCTCCCCTTGCTCTCCACGTTCAAAAGGAGTTTTGGACCTTGGTTAGTGCAATTCAGATCAAAGAAAGGCGACTGAAAGCTAGAAGGCTGCACTATTGCAAAGGATGACTGCTGATCTTCAAAAGGAGTTTTGAGGATCCTCCAGATCAGATCTAGATTTGATTTTTGGAGACGTGATTGAGAAGAACAGGATCTCCAGATCTAGCCTGAGTGGATACCAGTAGAGGCCAGGCGCTTGCGTGGCTAGATCAAGAACCTTCCGCTGCAAACATGATCATCAACAGGGTAATAGGATTACCCAAATCAGGTAAATTAAATTTGATTTAATTTATTTTTATTTTATTTTATTTATTAAAATAATAAGAATTAGATCTAAAATATTTTAGATCTAATATAGATCAAAGAAAAAAAATTTTGAAATATATCTCTTGATCTGATCAGATCTGAACCTGGACCGAGAAATCAGGATTTTCCTTCAACTGGTATCAGAGCCATGGTTCTAAAAGTATTTAGATCTGATTTTAAATTTATTTTAATTATAAAATAAAAGATTTTAGAGGTCACGTGAGATGTGATCAGATCTGAAATTAGTAAAAATTAAAATTAAATAATTTGGATCTAAAATTAAGAAATATGCATGACTAGTTCTAAAATAGAATAGCTCTATAGAATAGTCTTGCATGTTTTTGAGTTAATTTGATTAAATCTTATTTTAGATCTATTTATTTACTATTTTTTGATATTATAATTATAATAATAATATCTAAAAAATAGAAAATAAAATTATTTAATTTTAAACATCATATGAGATATGATTGATGCATGTCTAAACTAGTTGTAGAATAGTTCTACATAGTTATCTAGATTAGAATTTATTTTGATTAGATCAATTTAAATCTAATTTTTTAGATTATTATGAGATAATTTAGATCTAAAAATATGCATGATTCGATACATGAGATGTATGCAAAATATGCCATGATTAGATCTGATTTATATATGAGATATATGATATAGATCTAAAACTATTTTGTAGTATTGCATGTTCCTGATTAAGGCGTTCCTCTTGGCCGTCCGATCATAAGAATGAAGAAGGGTTTAAAGGACCTCTCTTTCCATTCGATGGAGTATTCTTATGATGTATAGGGGTGCTGCGCGTTCGTCCTTAACAAAACCCAAAATTACTTTCTGCAAAACCCTAGATCCTGAAACCCTAGGATTTATTGTGCATATTTTATTTATGAACCCTACTTAATCAAAATTAAGATTATGAAATATAATTAGATCTAAAATTGAGAATTTTAGATCTAAGACATATTCATAATACTGTTCAGGCTTGGGTAGCTCAATTAGGTCTAAGCGGATCAAACGAATCAAGAGTTGGTTAGAGGGGATCAACAATGCTTAAATTGATCGGCCTAATGGATTTTAAGTCTGGGTCAAGATCAAGTCACGATCAAGCAAGACCTAATTAGGCTCAGAGGTTAGATCTGTGTTGTGGCTACCCCAATTGGTTCTGGCTCAACAATTTGGTGTCTAAGGTAAGTTTGGCAATACGACCGACTGATTTTAATTGGAAGCTACTCGACCTGATGCGTTCTTTGTATAAGTTAATGCATATTCCTTCCATCGGTCTCACTTACCTGGCCATATCTGTGACACAGTTCTGATCTGAGGTGGCAATAATCCGAGCTAACCCATGCCACTAGGTTAGTCATAATTGTTATGACTAAGCCAAGTCTAGTTTAATGAGACTTGAATCAATTCTCCCTAAGAAAAGATTAAGTCTGAGGTCTTCCACCATTGTAGATGTGCGGGCCCTTTCCCAAAGGTTGATTGTTCTCGATTGGATATAGTGGCTCAGTTGCACCGAGAAGATGCAACCATGTCTATTAGGCATTGGATGCTATGGGCTGGAGGATGAGTTGGGCTCAATATTCTAGATACGGTGAGAGACTCAATTAGAAATTGAGTCTATGCAAATGGTGGGTCTGACTTAACTAAGGAGTGGATCAATATTTCGGATACGGTGAGATTCATGAATTAGAGACCAAGCTTGGGTGCACCATGATTAGAGAATCACTGAACAAGAGTTGTTCACTCATTGGCTAACCCATCACCAATAACTTTTAGGTGAGGTGATGAGTCAGTTGGTGAGACCGCACCACCCACTAGAAATCATTAATCATGGAGATTTTCGCATCTCTACAAAGGGAGTGTAGGGATCCGACAAAATAGTGGAAGCTAATTTGTTTAAAAATAAAATCCCTAAACAAATTGGTCAAGTCAAAATTATAGTATCTAACTAGAATCTTTGACTCTCTATAGGAAAATGTCTGCCTCCAACCCATTGGCACATATCCTGGACACACAAACTGACTGGACCCAATTATAAAGATTGGCTCAAGAACTACAAAATAGTTTTGGGTTCCGAGAAGTTAACCCATATTTTGGACCAGGACCCTCCCACCTTACCAGTCCGTCCATCTGTTGAACAGAGAGCGTCTTTGGAGAAATGGATAGATAAAGATAATAAGGCCAGATATTACATGTTGGGCTCGATGTCTGATGAGCTCCAGCGCCAACATAAGAATATCGGGACTGCTCGCCAAATGTTGGCTCACCTACAGGAGATGTTTGATGAATAGAGTCGCGCAGCCAAATATCAAGTCATGAAATGACTTTTTAAGGCTAAGATGCGTGATGGGCAGTCAGTCCAAGATCACTGTCTAACAATGATCAAGGACATGGAAGAGCTTGAGAAGCTCGGTGTGAAGTTACACTTGGACCTGCAGAACGATATTATTCTGCAATCCTTAACTGATGCATATGGGCAATTCATCCTGAATTACCACATGCATAAACTTCAAAATTCCATGGCTGAATTAATGAATATGCTAGTTACCGCTGCGCTTTTTATGAAAGATTCTAAAGGCTCAGTTCTTGCTATGGAATGAACTTCTTCCAAAAGAAAGTCTTATGCAAAGAAAAAGAAGTCTGCGAAAAAGCAGAAGATGGAAGAAACAAAGAAGAAGAAGGCAGAACCGAAAATGAAAGCCACTGTCAAAGGAAAGTGTTTCCATTGCAACAGCGATGGCCATTGGAAGCGGAACTGCCCTACTTACCTAGCCACCCTGAAGAACAAAAAGGAAGCTCCTTCTGGAGTTATGCTCATTATTGAGTCTAACCTTACAGTTTCTTCTTCATCTAGTTGGGTGCTTGACTCTAGTTCTAGTGCTCATCTGTGCACTTCCCATGCAGGGTCTTGAGAATAGCAGGAGGCTGAGGGATGGAGACATGATCCTACGTATCGGTAATGGAGCAAGAGTTACTGCAGTAGCCGTGGGAACATACCCTCTTCGATTACCGTCTGGTTTAGACTTAGTTTTGAAAGACTGTTATTATGTGCCTGCAGCTAGCAGGAATTTGATTTTTATTTCATGCTTAGCATAAGTAGGCTATGTGATTACCTTCTTTAAGGACCATTTTAACATTCTTTATGAAAGAAATAAAATTGCAAATGGTTTCCTTATTAATTGTCTTTATCAGCTGCATATTGATGTACCTATTCTAACTATCGAGCAAAACGTGAATGCCAAACGACCTAGGGATAGTCCAAACAACAGATATCTATGGCACCTGAGATTAGGTCATATAGCAGAAGATAGGATCAACAAATTGGAGAAAAATGGGCTATTGAGTCCATTGACTTTCGAGTCATATCCAACTTTTCGAATCCTGCCTTCAAGGCAAAATGACCAAACTTCCTTTTGTTGGACATGGGGAGATGGCCACAGATCTCCTTGCCCTAGTACATACTGATGTGTGCGGCCCATTTGATGCGCTGGCTAGAGGCAATTTTGTTTACTTCATTAC